>DWCF01004101.1:0-17487 GCA_018230265.1 Delias oraia
GTGAGGATGTCGGAGGCCCTTAAAAGTGCCGGCGTGCTTTAAAAAGCCGGCAACACAACAAATGCGCGGACTATGGCGCGGTTGTCCATGGGCGGCGTTGCCCCGCTTCGTTGTCCGCTATCAAATAAAGAAAAAACTGTAACAGATCATTCCCAATCCCATTTGTCATTCAAATAATCCACGTTTCTATAATATTATGTAATGTTGTTGGTAACACCATCTGTGCATCATTTGTCCAGCCCGGCTGAACAAATGTCGCATTGAATAAAATCCGTAAAGCAAGAAATACGAGCTCATTTATGTTCGCACGGTATTAGGACAAGCGGACAGCGGCTATCGGATGAATGGCCATCGGAAAGTCATCAGTTATATAGGTTGAGTCGTTGCGGCATGTGGCCGGTGGGCCGCCAGCTCTGTTTCAAACAAATGTTAATTCTAGTAACGAGACGCGGTTCAGCTCTTCGGATTTCATCTGTTTAATATTTAAAATGTTTAAAGGGTGTAACGACACGCGTTGTTTTCTCATCGAATTTTTGATTCGCGATACGAGACGGGATGAATGCTAATATTTGGTAAAATGTTGAATTTATTTTGTAACTCTTTTTTTGATTTAGTGTGTTTTCATATAGAATAAATAACACTTTATTATGCTGTATTAAAAGAATATTGCAACGTACTTTAAAAAAATTGGTAACTTAATTCAACATACAATTCAATTGTATTATTTTTTTTTTAAATGACAAAAATATCAATAACCAGATTATTTATAATATATTTTGACATTTTTTCATACTAAAATTATGCTAAGATATTTACAAACGTTTTTTTTATGAAAACGGAGGCAAACAAGCAAGTGGCTCACTTACGATAAGCGGTCTTCCGCCCACGAACACCCCTTGCCATTGGTAAGACGCAGTCGCGTAGCTGGCACTACTTGGATGTGGAGGCCTTTTTTTTGAAGGTCTCCAAGTTGTATTGATTTAGAAATACATCAAAACATTTGTCACCTGATAATAATATATAACTAACGACAAAGAAAAGCACGAAACAATAGCAAAAATGTACAAATTAAGCCACCGAATACGCAAAGTAAAAGGTCCATACATTTGGGTGCGTCCCCAAAAAGCGGTTGCGGCACCTGACTCACATCAGAAAAGCTCACAACGCGAGTATTGTGTTGCGATTAATGTTAATAAATTAACGTCTAGTTAGTGAGACAAATGAGACGCCAGCCTGCTCAACTAACGACGGACTATTTGGATTAAATGGGGCTCCCTGTTTATGATTTACGTAGGCCTGTGTAATTTCGGCGCCCGTCGGTCGCGGCGTCACGTCACGTCCCCAAATCCAACCGTTATTTATACGGCCTTTTAATTATTCCAAATGCACACTGTTGCACTTGACATCAATTCACTTCGTTGTCAAGCTCCTGTGGAGCCACGCGCGGTATGTTAGCTGTTGCTATGTTACAAAAGAGTTTAATATTGTTTTATCTAGTCATTACTTTATTTACCGTAGATTTTTTTATTCTATAGCGGACAACGACGACAGTGGGTCTTTTATATGGTAAGAGAACACCGCCACCCGCCACCCATGAACAACCACGCCATAGTCCGAGCGTTGGTTGTATTGCCGGCCGCTTCAGCAGCATTTTTGCGTCAGCATATGCTTTAGCGTGGTTCTCCCACGGGTTTTATATAACTTTCTCTTACAACAGCAACTTAGGCTGTACGCTTTTCTTGATTTTCTTTCCATTGCCGAGTATCATAATAATAAGGTCATTGTAATTTAACAAACTCTGCCAAACTTGCCTTTCCCGCGAAATAGCTGAAGCTTAAGCTGACGTACTAATTGGCCCGGCTCGTCTGGATCACAGAGGCTTACAGAATACCAGCATAAGTGTGCTTTTCTAAGTGAGTTAGGTAGCAGGAAGCTCATTAATTCATTGTGAAAAGCCCACATTACAAGCAAAACGCGGATTGTACTGTTATATGCAATAACTAATAAAATGATTTAATTTAAAGGATTTGAAATCAGAACCACTACGCTAACACATTGAGTATTTTACTATTATTTACCATTCCTTAGAGATGTTGGTTCCCTTAGCGTCTCTTATCTTATTATAACGGGTAAATGTTCTGAGGAGCCTTTTGGAATAAATACCTGTAGCTAAAGTTCATCATAGAACACACAGAACACAAAATTTCGTCAGTATCACCGCGATGTTTATCGTTCTATAACTGAGTGTTTTATAAGGCATTTCGTGTCGCATACCACCACTCTATGGAATCAGCTGTCTGCATAGGTATTGCCAAACGATGACGACTTGGGACTCAACAAAAAAGAGCGTGCCTATGCCTGAACGGCTGGCAATGCACCCGTGGCCAAACAGAGATTGGGAGTGTTGTAGGCTGAGTACCACTTATCATAATGGAGAGCTTCTGCCAGTGTTCCTCCTGGTTTCCATACAAAAAACACATTGCGATTACTTGTTATTCGTCAATAATGTATGCTATCACAAAGTAATAGCGTCTCAACACATCACAAAGGCTGCGCACCTATTAAACGCTTCGCGTAATGAACAATTAATTTCCGCTCAGCACCCATTACGGATCTTGCCCATGTTTTCCCGTGTAATTCTCGAAGTGAGCAGCAGCGATATATCAAATTGAAAATGTTTACTATTCATTATATCCAGTCATAACACACAGCGCCCCACTATCAAGATGCCGGCGTTGCGTTATTTATCCACTTAAAGATGTCGAATATCTCATGGCGAACATTTCTTCAACACCATCCACAGTCTTTGCGCTCTCACTTTCACGATTTTAATACGTTTAGAAAAGAAGTTGGATGTTTTTTATCTTTGTTCTTACTATTTCGTTGAAAGTGGTTCGTATCTGGTGAATTAAGTTTCAGACATTATTATATATTGATATATTTTTACTATAATTTATGTTCAAGATACTGAAATAATTGATAGTGAAATGAGATAATTGTGTGGTCATGTGTGTCTGTTACTTTCTTGCTCATACCTATATACCATCCTTATAATGGATATATTAAATGTCCGGGTTAAAAACACCGTATTTTTATATATATCTACAATTCATTTTAAGGCATAATAGAGGTATTTAATAAAATAATTCTTATCTGTATTGAAATTCTATCTTGATCAAGATAATATTTTGCTACAATTTATTGAAATTTAATCGGGAAATATTTATGTACATATTTCCATATTATCACTACATAATGAAACTTTTTCTTTCTCCTGTTCATGGCTGTATGTCCCACCATAACCGGTGCTACATGATCACATGGTGATAATAAGGTGTATATACTTTTAAAGAAAACAAATAAATTAAATAAGAGCCACGGGAAAGCCATAATGAAGCATATGCGGACGCAGTTATCGAGCCGGCTCGTCCGAACGGACTCCCGTGAAATGGTACTTCTACTGTGTTTCGTTAAGTGAGTGAGGATATTGGAGGTCTGTAAAAAAACCGCTTAAGTGGCGTAAAAAGCAATGCGTGGACTTTGACGCGGTTCTCCATGGCGGCGGTGTTCCCTTACTATCTGGGAGATCCACCTGCTCCATTGTCCGTTATAACATAATAAAGTAGTAGATTGTTATATTCGTTAAAGTGAGTGTAGCAGTGGCGAGTAACATATCTCTCACTGGCCTTTATTTAGATATTGATTCAGTGAGCTTGTTTGTCCTGGCAGACTAATTAAAAAGTTTGCTTTCAAAGCTCCCAAGAGGACGGAGCAGCGGAGTGGCGCGGATCTCAATTTGGTAAATATAGAATCAACTTTGTCTTCTGAGTATTGTTGTATTGATTAACACAATAAAACCCTAATGGAACAACTTTAGCTTTCACGAAAGAGAACCGTTGTAGCGGGATTTTTATCAGATTGCGTTCCTCTCACGTTTTTAATAAGCCTTCATTAATATAATTACATTGTACAAATTTAAATGTTATTATTCAACCTATATAAAAAGATCAATTTCTAATTGTTATACCTCTCTAGTTTTACATAAAAAAATAGAGTTACAGGTGATTTTTAAGTTCGCAGAGTGAGGATTGCAAGAAGTGAGTAGATCTGATTACAACAATTATGTAATAAGTAACTAATATTTATTTGAAATATGAAGTTTTATACCTTTTGTAATTTTAGTTTTTGAACTATGATTGACTTAGTAACTTAATCGATGGGCAATTGTTACTTTCTACAAATTTGAGCTCTGTTTATGGTATTTTTTAAATTGTATAGCGGAGAACGGAGCAGATGAGTCTCCTTTACGATAAGAGATTACCCATGGATAACCGTGCCACAATCCACGCTTAGGTTGTGTTACCGACTTTTACCACGGTATCATTTCAAGGGGATAATGAAAGTAACTTTTTTTATGAAAGCAGGAAAGCAATTCAGCTTGACTAGGATAAGCGGTTCTCTGCTCATGGACAACGCCGTGCGTTGCCGGCCGAAACAGAATAGTGAATACAAACAAACTTCAAGGAAGCAAGAAGAGTGTGTTTGACAAATCACTTCAAATTGTCTGTCAAATGTGACACATGGTTACAATAAAAATAAATAAAGCATCTGATGCGAGCTTCGCGTCCATGAATATTTATGGGGTTTGCACGATCCCGAAGATAATGGAATATGCAGACGATAACAGATCCGATTTGTTTCAGTCGCAATTGAAGGATGCAATTATTTTCCCATTACGTTATCCGAAAGCCGTATAAGCTAAGCATCATGCCTTCATCGGACCGACACTGGCGTAGAGACGAACGCTAATCTAGGATGTAAATTATATAAAATTTCATTCCCATATTCTTAGCCGGTCGTTCACTAAATGTATTATAACTTATATTGTCTTTATCATAACTAGTTTAGAAATAGAGTTTATAATTAACTTACTTATTATCGAATGTTATATAAAATATAACATAATATATGTATAAATATATAAAATAAATTAATCTTATAATATTAAACTAACTTAACTAATTTAATAATATTTAATATTATAAGATTAATTTATTATTTTATGTTAAATAACTAAAGTTGTATTGATTTTTTTAGAATGTTAGAAGTTTATGCATAGTCTAATAACAGTTTTGATTCTAGTTTGGTATATCTTCGCGATCATCGTAGCTGATGTAAGTTAGTCTAGAGTATGTCTGATTTAAAAATGTCTCGTTCGTCTATGTATTAGTGTGGTAATAAAAGATGTGCGAAGAGATGGGTTGCACGGCGGAGCGATGTTCGGCGGCGATAGGAGCCGTCCTGTGTCGGCGCTGAGCCCACAGTGCGCCCTAATAAATTGCGATTTAACTTGTCTCTCGGATAACAGCAACTTTTCCGCGCCCGCTCCGCGCCCGACACTTTTTTCCGCCTCTTCATTTCCTATCTCTTACTTTTGTATTCGAGCTCCTTCCCCGCCGAGATAAACAGGCGAGAAACGCTGAAAGGGGCTTTACAAATTCAAATTGAACTTATCACACAACTTTTTACATTTGTTTCTGGTCTCGCCTCCGAAGGAAAGGAGCGGAGGCATTTAATAGTACAATCTCGGGCAAGATTGATGATTTTGTATCACCTCGCTTCGGGCGGCTCGTTACAGCGCCAGACGTGGGTCGCGTGCGCCTTATCTCCGATCGAGTGCCGCTTTATCTTAAATTATACATTTTACTTTAAATCTTTCTCGACAATTTCCACATATGCTAAACGGACTCACGTGCAATTCTTTTTGCTCCAAAGCAAAAGGGATAACGCATCTGAATGGGATTTGCGGCTTCGTAGCTTCCAATGATGCGGTATTTTTGACTTTACGTTATCTAGACATTACGATTTACTGTCGGTTTTTCAATTCAACAGATATTCTTATTAAAAAATAACCTTGTTTGAGGTTTTCATTAATATTATTCATCAATTATTTAGTATTATAGCGTTAGCAAAATAGAAAAGACTTTTTCCACATGACAACTCAATATAAAAGTATACAAATATAATTCAATGAATATTCACAAGATGGCATAAATAAGAAGAGTAGGGCAGCCCCTCCACAAATGGTTCAGCGTCAGTTTTTAGCGCGCCCGTGTAAATTCATATAAAACAGCAATAATTTTACAATCTCCGTCAAGGCCTGGAGCTAAGTCTACCACGAAGAGATAGGTACCTGGTTCGAATCTAGCTCCGGACAATTATAATTTAATTTATAATTTATTTAATCTCTAGAAGGGCTTGACAAAAGTGGGGCGAGTGTCTTAATACTATTGCATCCATGGGAGATCCATGCTGAAGCATGTGCTGACGCACTAATTGGGCCAGCTCGTCCGAAGAAACCACTGGCTTACAAAAAGCTCAGCATTAAATGGTAGATGTACTTGAAACAGTGCTTCTACTGTATTTTTTTGAGTGGAAGAGGGCATCGTCCCTTAAGAGAGTCGCTTAAGCGGCATAAAAGCCGGTAACACAACCAATGCGCGATTGCGCATAGGGCGCTATTCTCTTACCATATAGGAGACCCTCCTGCTCCGTTGTCCGCTACACCATAAAAAATACGAGAATAAAAAATATATTACCTTTATTGTATTAAAGCAATTTTCATCATAACGTCTTGGAAATGTAGTCAAGCGCTCCAGTTAATTAGCGAGCATGACGCAAGGTAAACAGATGAACGGCGCGGTAGATTCGCGGCACGATGCCGGTCACGTAGCGCGAAACGAATCGCATGTGACATTATTTGCGAAGATCGTGCTCTATCTTCGTCGGCGACATCGTCGGGACGTGGCGGGATTACTCACAAAGAAGTACGATTTCGACGGTGGGATAAAGGCGCGAGAAGTAAGTCGCGCGCCGCTCTCTTGGGCGTTCGGGCACTGCTCCCCGATTTGCATTAACGTCGTGTTTCTTCCTCTCGATCGTTACATGCAGGACGTTTCTATTACTTTTCTTCTTATGGTAGACAACAGAGCAGGTGGGTCTCCTAAATGATAGAGAATACACATTCCTCATATTAATTTTGTTGCAGACTTTTTACGCTGCTTAAACGTCATTTTTCCATAACCTCCGAAAACATAGTAGAAATATCGTTTCAAGTAAACTACCATTTCACGCTGAGTATTCTACGAGCTCGCGGTATCACTTCGGACGAGCTGGCCCAATTAGAGCGTTAGCATTTGCTTCAGCATGGCTCTCCCATGGCTGATATTATAATTTTTATTTACTTAACATACGGAAATAAAACCTCTTTGCTTATCTTAAATTTTAACATACAATTATGGTAATAAACTTGTAACAAATATTAATTTCATATGAATTAATTATATTCATTATATTTTTATATGAGTAGCAAACGAGGCATTCTCCAATGATAAGAAATCGTCGCCGGTGGACAGCCTCGCCACACCGATTTGATTATGTTTGCCGGTTTTTTACAAACCTTGATGAATATCCGGTGTCCACGTCGGAGCGAAATACAATACAAATATTATTTCACGCAGGTATAACATGAGGCCGTGGTCTGACGCCACTTGGGCCAACCGAATTAGTGCGTCAGCAGCAATCATTTGAGACTTTTTTTTCGCGTAAAAGTCATTTGCCAGACTCATTAGATAATTAATTCATTGTTTGTTATTATTTAAATTATCTAAAACTCACATTTTTGTATGTGTATGGGAATTAATTGAAAACTTGATTAATTTTAATTACTCTTATACTGATGGACTGTTAACAAAAGTAACATAGCCGATAAAGTTTAGTGAAAAAAGATGACGTAATTATATTAAATTTTATTGAAATAAAATTTAAAATAAAATAATTTTAAATTTTATTTTAATATAAAATAAAAAAAATTATAACGATTTGGACTATGGACTTACAGCTATGCAAAACAACGAGATAGCATATAAATTACTCAACAGATCGGCTTTTGAGCAAACGTTTATTTCGATTGTACTAATATTTGTCATCTCTGTGTCGGACGTCATTTCAATACGATAACAAATCACTCGGCCACATATCAAATCACATTTAATGCAATTCCACTATTATTGCACCACTAATAATTTGCTAATAAATATTCAACGATCGACTGTATGTATAAAGACGTCCAATCGATTCATTTATTAAATGTCGATACATATTATTTTAAACATATAAATTGGTTATTGTTTTAAAATATATTATATACTATCTTTATATGATTCTACAAATCAATAAAACTACAATAAAAATGTTCTTACATATAGGTTTTTATAGTATAGCGGACAACGGAGCTGGTGATCTCCTATATGGTAAAAGAACACCGCCACACATCACTAACTACGCCACAGTCCGTGCTTTGGTTGTGTGGCAGGCTTTTTACGCCATTTAAGAGGTATTTTTCAGAGCCTCCAATATCTTCACTCACCCTGTGAAACACAGTAGAAGTACCGTTTCATACTGAGTATTCTGTGTTTTAAATATTAATAACGTAATTTAAAATTGAAGTAAACATATGTATATTTTTGAAACGAATGAGCTGATAACAAGATAATTTTATAGATATTTGATGAAATTAACTCTGTTCTATTATAGCCAGTGCTTTTAAAATAAAAAAAGTTAAAAGTTGTTTTATTATCTCAGCGTTGAATAGTTCGAGTAGTAGCTTCTAGAATTCGGAATGAATTTAATAAAACTATTTCAATGTTGTAGTGAATATTACGTTTGTAACGGCGTTAATTAAAAAGTTAGCGGTAACGCGCGCAGGAAATAAAAGGATAAAAGAGGGCATTAGCCAGAGGTGTGTGACTCAGCACAATATTAGCCAAAGCTCGGCTCCGAGCTGTTTGATATTCGGCCCGCGCCGCCTGGCCTAGCGGCGCCTTCGCCATTCCTACCTATCTACCTACTCATCGGTATACGTAGCCTTAACACAACATACGCTTCTAACTTTAGAAAATAATGGTTTATACGTTTCAAATAGTATTATAGATTATTTCATCTCAATTTGCACCAATTATTTTAAGCTAAACTATGCCAAAAGTCAATTATAAAGAACTATCGTTTCGTATGAGTTTATTACTGGTATTGCTAAGATTTCTTACATATATTTTGGTATCTTAAGGATTAAAATATCTGATCAATAGAAATATAGTAAAATGAAACTTTAATTTCAATTCCAATTTAAATTTCAGCATGAAACGGTACTTGTACTTGATACGTTATTTTGGTGGGCGAGTGAGGATATTGGAGTCCTTTTTAAATTCCCCTAAAGCAGTAAAAAAAAGGCGGCAACACAACCAATGCGTGGACTGTAACGCGATTGTCCGTGGTCGGCGGTGTTCTCTCACTATATAAGAGACCCACCTGCTCCGTTACCCACTATGACAGTAATAAAAAATATAAAGTATATATTTTTTAATAAATAATACCAGCCCCGTAAATAATGAATGTTCGGAATCATGTAGGAAGGGATGGAACCCAGTGTATCTGTACGTATCACGTCCGTTGCGGAGTCGCAATTATTGCAAAATAACCATTCATTTTTCCGGCGGCTCGCAGCGCGCCCAACCATGCGTGATTTTGTTTTTGTGCGTTTGTTCAGTGTCTGGCTGCTTTACTGTGGTTATTTTGCTATTTTGAAAACCATTTGTCGTGAAATAAAACAGTTTCCTGAATCGCGATGTTTGATCAGCAATTTGTAGAATGAATCGTTAACCACATTCATTTCATATTAATGTTTGCATGCAATTCGTCTATATACAATTCATTCGACTTCAACCGGTTAAACGTACTTTGACACATACGTTACCTTTACTTTATTATGAATCTCTTTGGTATTCTAACACATGTGACCTATCCATCCCCTTCTTTATCTTAAACTCGTCTAATATAGAATCTACGCCGTTATTTTGACATATCTAATAATAGGTGATTATTTCATGTTTGAACAACGAATGCGTAACGAATATAAGAGACGCAAAAGCGGCGAAATGATTCGATAGATTCAATAGAGCAGGTCCCTAAGTCCCAAATTAAATCACGCCTCTCCGCAGCTGCCACGAGTCCGCGTCGATTCACACTCAATTGCGATTTTTTTACTTTTGTCGCTCCAGTGCAATTGCTGTCTTATCTTAAATCGTGTCTTCTTGACGTTGCTTCTTCTTAATGATAAATTCATTCCAAATGCGTAGAGGTAGTGGCATAAAAGACGCAAAAAATCTCCAGATTCTAGCTGCTCAAAGGTTTTGTAAGCTACCGTGACGTCATAGAAAACGAGTTTGATCAGGTCTGAGAAGAACACCCATAGTTACCTCAGTTCTGATACAATAAGAAAAGTTTAGCAATTAACTTATAGTTAATGTAATTTTAAATGATTTTTTATAAAACTATTCGACCTTCGTTCGGAATTCTGTACCGTAATAATCCAGAATCGTAAAAGTGAGACGATTCGAGAAACTCGGGGATTTAGAAGCAATTCCTTCGGAAAGGAGCATCTCTATCTGGTCAATCGGATGTGTGAAAAAGCTACAGCTTTAGTGGGACAAATTCTTTTCGATTCAGTCACGTCCGAGCGGGATGGGCCTCTTAGCGGATTTGGTAACCGTATGTTTAGGATTGAATGAGCCACTTATTGAGCGAGATTGAATGAAGTGCATTTGTGCAGGCACTCGATCCAATCCTCTTAACAATGTTTTTGAATTCTGCAACAGAATCTCTGCAGACTCAATTAGGTGTATACTGTCATTTTAACATTATAAATGTTTGAAAATGATTTATCTTACAATTACAAAATCTTTTACAAATAACATACTAAAGATATTTATTTTATTCTTTCTGTTTTAGAGAGTTCAGAGAAAGTTTCTTTAAAAGAGATTCCATCTTTATTAAAACTGAAAAATGTGTGCTTCATATTGTTCTGACGCAATCACATGAAAATGAATTAGTAATATATGGTGTCTAAGTTATGCGCAGTGAGACGGCGCTCATCTGAATGGTTACACGGGGCAGAGGCTGGCAAACTAAATTACTAGCAGTACGTCATTTGGCGTGTAATTGCAACGCACAGCTGACGCCCTACAGCTTCCACTCTGAGCACGTGTTACGCTACGGTCGTGCTACGATGCTCGTAGCATCGATATTTAACTGCTACGGCGTGGCTGGCTGATCATTTTAACTTTTTATTATAAAGTTAAGCAGACGTTTACAAGTTTAAATAAATATCGTACCACATTACATGGTGACGCAAAAAAAGCTACTATATAAAAATTCTTAAATCCATCCCAGTAAAACAGTCATTAAGAACAATAAATTGTTTTAGACTTAATTTTGAACAATAATTTGGCAAGGAAGCCTCGTAGCCCAGTAGTATTATCTGGCTTATCAAGAATCAAGAGGTATATGGTTCGATCCCCAATTAGAATAAAAAATATATAAATTAATTGATCTTTGGAAAAGCTTGACGATGGTTGAGCGAGCGTCTTAATACTGTCTTACACATGGAAGAGCAATTCTGAAGCATATGCTAATAAGAAGCCAACAACACAACGGAAGTGCGGATAGTGGCGCGGATATCCATGGGCGGCGGTGGTATATTAACTTAAAAGATATCCCTTGCTCCGATGCTTACTATACCATAAAAAAGGAATTAGTTATAATAGAAAATATATCTGCAATCTATAAATAAATGTAGCTATCTTGTCTTTTCTTATTCAGTTATTTATCCCTGAGAAATTGTATTCAAATTAACCAAAGTATACATTACACTCTATGAAATTGCCAGCCAAATATAACTCAAAAGTTATTATATTATACATAAACAAATGTTCAAAAGCACAACTGTTTAGGATTCATGCTGAGCAGAACGAAAATGAATTTTAAACAACATATGAAAACTTTGTGTCATCGTACAAACATAGATAATTAAGGAGCATAAAACCATTTTGAATATTTTACGGATATTTCATATGTATGAGGACAGCCACTAGATGAATCATATCAATTTGCATAAAGTGACCACTCACCACTGCGAAGTGGAAAAATATTATGCCATTCCCTGAAATCGCGGGTTCGCTCGCTTCATAGCGCTTTCTTAGCCAAATCATTTACTGTTTGGATTTTTTAAACTCACATGGTAAAATTATTTCATAAAGACATTATTTTTATTCCGCGAATTCGGGATGTTTTAAATAGGATTGTAGGGATACAATATGAATTTCTGATTAAGATTGTCAATTAGTGCATTTTGGTTTTGTTGTACTCTATACGTCGAAATATCCCACTGGCTATGGCCAAATTTAAATTTATATATATATATTATTAATTTATTATCAATATATCTACAAATATTGTGACTGTTTTAGCGTGAAATAGTATTTGTACTTGAAACGGTACCTCTACTGTGTTTTGCTGATTAAGTGAAGATATCGAAGGCCCTTAAAAATGCTGCTTATCGACGTAAAAATCCGGCAACACTATTGATGCGCGGGCTGTAGCACTGTTCTCCATGTGCGGTAGTATTCTCTTAGGGGTAGCATATATAGGGGGGGTATATAGGAGACCCACCTGATCCGTTGTCACAAAATCAAATTGACATCAAATTGTAATTTGATTCGCCTCTTCTCAACCTACAAAGGTACTGTAAATAAAAAAAACATAGTCCCTTGAAACAGTGTGAGTCACCGGCGAGGTAAGCCTTCTAGAAACAAAGTAAAAAATCTGCCATACCCAAAGAGTGCAGAATGAATTTGCCAACCTACCCTAACATAGCCTAACTTAATCGCCCATAGTAAGAGTGCACAATGTATTTTCCACACCGCGCTTCCGGTATTTGAGCCCATCAGCATTTCTCATACGCACGGCACATTGAAAAAGCGGCGTAAAAGCGCGGCAGAATTCGGGCGACACTCAGCGCACTTAGGCGAGCCATGAGGCGGCCACATTGCGCGTGTAATTGCCGCTCGCGTTCCCATTAATCTCCCTAACACTCGATAGAACGCAAGTCACCACGCCGTGTGACTTTCATTTCATCCGAAACTTTGTTACATCATCTCCCATTATTAAACAGATGCGTTGATTGAATCGCGGTGGCGTTTGGTGAGCTCGGCGCGGCGCCAACCCGCACTTGCTCACCTTACGATTAGCTGGCTCGCTTATTAAGTCTCTTAAAGAAACATTCGTTTGTTCCACAGTCCCTTACCATCTCCACTGAACGCTACCATATCTTTTTACTAACCACCAACGAAACATGAAGAATGCTACTGTTTAAACTATACATATAAGACTATATTCTGTAAAAATACCACGGGCTCACAGAATACTCAGCTTGAAACGGTAGCTGTAATTGTAAAAGTACTTCTACTATGTTTCGCCGTAAAAAGCCGACAACACAAGCAATACGCAAACTAAAGTGCGGTTGTCCTTGGCGGCGGTGTTCTCTTATCATATAGCAGACCCACCTGCTTCTATTTTGTTGTCTTTTCTCTTCTTTGTCTACTATACCATAAAAAATGGTCATTGTTTCGAGGTCCATAATTCCTATTGATGTTATAAATTTGTAGAAAGAGAAGAGGGTAAAATCTTGATATTGTGAGCGCGCTTCTTTGCGCAGTGGGCGCGTGGAGTTGGCGAGTGTCGGGTGCTCACTACAAATTGGATTTACGCCGTCGCCGGACCCGTTTGCACTGCTAACTAGCTAGGACGTGGATTCCATTCCTTGGCTTTATATTATTACGTCGAATATGTGATTGAACATTAGCATCACTCGTGATATGCGCCTTTTCTTCCTCTAGAGACTACATAGCATTATACATTCCATAATCAGAAAACGTAGGTTTAAAAGGGGCTCTTTAATTCTGTTTAAATAAAGTAGTAAATGGGTTGGGCAACAGCTAAGTAAATAAAGCCACAATTATATTTCAGTCACCAAAGTTTATTGAAGTTAAAAGCAACAGCTTATAAGCACGTGAGTCGATCGGACCAAATAGGTGCAGAAGCGTGGGCCTCGCGTCACAAAGAATTGTCAAGTGACAGCGCGGACCGCAGCTGCGGGCTGCAAGCACTGCACTGCCAAGGACCGCGCGAGGGGAATTACGTCACCGCGCGGCCGACTGCCGCGTAATCATAATCTCATATTTAAAGAAATAGGTACACTACATATATAAATGTTTTAACCGTGGGAAGTCCATGCTGAAGCATATGCTGACGCACGAATTGGGTCGCCTCGTCTGAAGTGATACCCCGGGCTCTCAGAATACTCAGCATGAAACGGTACTTGTATTGTGTTTTGCAGAGTGAGTGAGGATATTGGAAGCTCTTAAAAATGCCGGTTATTCATGGACGGCTGTGTTCTCTTACTATACATGAGATCCACCTGCTCCGTTGTCCGCTATAGAACAAAAAAGCTATCAAATATATAATAATAATACAAGATTGTTTTTAATTATATATCAGATATGAAGGTTGATGAGAAGACACCACGGATGTGTATAGACTACCACACCGTAATTGACGCATTGCTCTTTCGCGCAGGTATTCTGTGAGCCCATGATATCAATCAGTCTCTTTAAATTCAACTAACTTATAACTTCTTTGATCTCATAATGACATGAATCTGAATTCACTCGTACATCCAAGCAATGGTGGATAATATATTATTATCTTATAACTTACCGATCTTTAGATTACAAGCTAATAAAGTAAAAAGCCTACGTATAGCCTCATTTGATATAGCAATTGATTTTAGCCGTGATTCAGGGGCGGGAAAATGAGTCCTAGAAAGCGCACGCTGCGTCTAATAGCAGTCGAGAAAACACATTTGTCTTGTCCGGGCCCGTTAGCGAATATTACGTAGGAACATCCCCCGCCGAGAGATTCTTTAATACTGTAATAACCGTTTGGACACGTTTTTATTATTAAGCCTTCATCTGTTTTACAATCACTATTGGCAGTAGCGTTTTTTATACACTGGTGGACCAAGCTGCCGTCGTTCTGTCCGGTACGTAACCTAATAATTATGAACTCACAGCAATGAGAACACTAAACCTTACACTTAAAGCATTATCATATTCAAATAAAAATAATCCTATATGCTAATCCAGAATGTGTGCTACCTTCATACCAAATATAATTAAAATGCGACTGGCAGTTCTTAAGTTATAAATAGTACAAATTTTTTGTCATTTCGGAATCTCTTCACTAACATTTGACTTTTATTGTATGGTATTAAAGTTGAAATCTTTAAGTATTATTACAATTCTTTTGTATGCGAGTATAGAAAAAATTTGTTTCTAAACTTTTTTAGGCAATTTTTTAAAACTTTTCCCTGAGTTTTCGTAGTTTGAGTATTAATAAAAACAAAAATTAGTGAAATACGTTCAAATATTTGCAAGATTTGTGATTAGCGTTTCATTTACATTATAGATTTTTCATCACGTTACATTTAAAAAAAAGCTGACAACGAACCCACACTGCAACTTGTACAACAGGGGTACGCTACGGGCCACTACTCCTGGGCTAGTGCTTCACGGTTGATTTAAAAAACTCCTCTCCTTAAACGTAATATTCATAATAGCACGAGTTGCGTCTTAATGCCGTTGGACAAGCGCCGCATTCCGGCTTATTACCGCCGAGACCGCCTTTTGTCGTGACTTGTCACAAAGTTAACTTTCCGCTGCGCGATGTTTTCTTTATTTACAAGACGGCTGTATTATAATAATGCTGTTAACAACAAGGGAAAGGAAACATGTGGATGCTCTTTAATAAATCATCATGAATTTGTCTGACGTAATAATAAATTGTGCTTTACATATATTTTGCCGTCTGAAGATACCAAGCAGACAATAGAAGAGAATAGAACGTTAACAAGATCTTTTATGTTTTTAACTTTTGATACAAAATTATATTATTTTCATCTGTTTATAATATACAAATATATTAAAAGATAGTAAAAATCGATTATTGAATAATATTTAATTAGGTTAGAATTTTTAAAATGTTTAATGTCATATGTTTAACAAATCCTCAGAAATAAACACTACTTGCAACGATGTATCAATGTCCTGTCATTGTCTAGCTGGCATGCTATTTTTGGAATGACCGCTTGCTGTGTGACCAAACGGTCCTGACAGCTTTCAGCTGGAACACTGGCATGCTTTTTTAACGCAAATAGGAGGTAGAACCACTATTATAGGAAAATGTTTAATTCTAGTTATTATTATATTTTATTTTAAGTAAAGGGGTGAAGCTAAAGGCCCAGGATTCGCTCAAAGAAGCATATTTTCTGTTCAGTTTTCCCTAAACATGTCGCGCTAATAGAGAACGTGTTTTTTGAGAGTGACTGTTTGAAATAAATGTACATTGTTCACGTGTTATGACGGGGCGACGCGGACGAGGCGCCATATTGTCTCCTCACTTCGCCCCTCTAAATCTTACGGCACGGTGTCGCAGTGCAAGTAACGGACAAACATATCTTGCGCCAAGCTTGTTAAGTGGTTCGGAAGAAAACATCAGAAAAAGTTTCTTATTGTCGCAGCCCATTTGAGACATATGTACCTATAGTTGAGGGAGGTTGTATGGCCAGATTGGCTAGCACAATAACAAGATTATACAAAAACAGAGGATTTCATTTAGGGCTACTATTTCAAATAATCATATTAATAATAAATTATATACCAAATAAATATAACATAATCACGATTTAAAACAAAAGATATAATAATATATAAGAACTTTTTGAATCTATGGTAAAATATTTTAAAATCACACTGTAAGACTATTCAACAAAGTTTTACGAACACTTTTTAATTAATTAATGGTAGTACTAACAATTTTAATGAGAAAGTACCTTATTGAAAGTTCTACTGAAAAGGGACATATTTATAAAAAAGAACTACCATTTTTGTATGTATATATCTATGGTTTGGGGGAGGTCTATGTCCAGCACTGGACATAGACCTCTAAGTTATAAAGTTATAAATATCTAAATTTATAACTATAGATACGTACGTAATGGCAAGCAAAGTAAGTGATATTGAAATCATATCTACATAATGTAACTGCTGGTAGGAATCTGACAAGTTGTCGGAGGTTCCCAAGTACTCTCCGAGCAGTAGTTGAAGAAGGCCGAGTTACGGACGAAATTCCATTAGCGTAATTGGTGCGAGCGAAGTGACCGCGCCTTCCAGCCAATCTTACTTGTACACACAACCGATATTCAAGTTTGATTCCATTTCCATCTTACGACGGAATATCATGTTCAATCATATCAGGCTTGAGATTTTATTCTTTCGAATATGCTTATCTTTCAAACAATATTATGGCTTAGGCTATATATCAAAATGTTTATTAATACTTATTTAATTTTACCCGTGGGATATAAATACTGAAGCGTATGCTGATGCACTAATTGGGGTATAACATCAAAAAAGATAAAAACTTTATGAATTAGACTTCTTTTTGTGTTTTTTTAATTTAATGCAAACTACGTAG
>DWCF01004102.1:0-17486 GCA_018230265.1 Delias oraia
TACGGCTCGCCCCAAAGTTCGCGAGAAGCTGTAGAGGCCTATGCCGACAGCGGTAGTCATTTCAAAAAAAAAAAAAAAAAAAAATCCGTTGTCCGCTATAGAATAAAGAAAAACAAAAAGTTAGATATCGAATATTTGTCGATCGCGTCACCACATTAGGAAAGCCCTGGATTATACCACCAATATTTCGCTATAATATTTGGTTTTATTTATTTTAACATATTCATGGCTACAAAATTATGGAATATTTAGTCTATTGAGAATGTTAAGCTTTCTTTTCTGGAATGGCCACGCGCTGTGACCGTAAGCCTGTTTTAATTTGTTACCAGTGCTTGTACCAGGGCAGTCTCGTTCAGAGGCGTCATTTAGACGCGTACAGGCCTTGGAACGAGGTGTGCCAGGAGACCAGCTCCCAACCTTGTTAATTGCTGAGAGAGGAGAAGTCAGCCCGAGGCTCAGGGTTAGACGAGCAGTGTCAGTATTTTTTATCTATTTAGAATCTAACAGTGATACTCGCAACTTTATACTTTTATATTGGAGGTATGTTTGTTAATAAACTTTCTCAAAACAGCTCAATCGATTTTTATGAAATAATGTGCGCTTATCAGATAAGTCTGATAATCACTCAATATTTCTTATATGTACCCCAAAAACTTTAAGAGTGGGCCAAATCATTTTAATTTATGATTTATTGATAAAATACATAGAATCCTTAATTTTTACCTTATACAATCAATCCATGTTGGTAATAATGACCATTAATGTTTTAAAAATATTTATGCCAAAATAATGATTGATTTACAATAAGCACAAAACTTTCATGTGTTTTAACTCAGAGGATAAAAATACAACTCTTTACAACCAGATATTTGAATTAAAATAACTCCTATTGTTAAATGGTAAGTAAATAAAATTGTAGTATCTCTGAAACCGCATGTTATATTCTAGTGAAGAAGATAATGATGACATAGTTCCAATTATAGAACACCATTCCGTTCTCTTACGGCAGATGTACGGAGATTTCTACGTTAGCGAACTTATATCTAGACACCCGGAATCAGAAAGGGCTTTGCTTGTCTCTGAGGTGGGTAGAAGCAATTTCAATTATTTTAGAATGCAGTATTTGTAAGCTTTAAATTCCGGTTAAATACTAAAATATCTTTAAATACTAAAATTGTAGATGGTAAAGATGTTTATTTGTATTGGGCAGGCTCCAAAGGTACACCAGACGATTTTAAAAAGTTCTTTCAGCGTTGAGAAGGTAGGTACACTATTTTTCTAACATCGCGTACGTTGCGAATAGAATTTATTATAGAATAAAATAATGTACCTACTACAATTTTGCAGAACATAAAATATAAATATGTGATAGCATATAATATCTGTTATAGTTCCGTCATAAAGAAGTTTTTTTATTAATGCCGTCTCTGTAATGATTTATATGACTACGGATCAGCTAGTTATTGTATGACAATAACCTAACATATTATTAATAATCAAATTTGGTAATAGAGATAGAATGGACTCAACTTTTATATTACAATATCTATTTAACTATTTCCCCAGTTATATTCATCACTGCAAAGCTTTTAACGTTTCTATGCGGTTCTCACAGAAAAACTACCTTCTACTTGCTGCATTTAATGTGTTTTGCGGTTAATCATCATCATCATCATCATTTCAGCCGTAAGACGTCCATTGCTGGACACAGGCCTCCCTCTTGGATACCTCAATGAATATCCATCCATAAATACTTGTAGGAGGCGACCCCGATCCAGCGGTTAATATATACTAGTAATAAATATTTTTGTTGTAGCATAAAGAAGTAGCAGTTGGTGTGATGTGCCTTAATACGGAAATAAATTTTGAAGAGCTAGAAGAGAGTTTTGATCTATCGCCATTCGCTGGTCTCAGGCGTCTGGAAAAGGTCGTAGGGCCAAAAGAAATGAATGTAGAAGGCTCAATTGTCAGGTTTATTTGACTTATTGTATACCATATATATTGTATGCCTTGATATTTTGTGATTTTTGGTAAGAGAATACCGCTGTCCGTGGACAAACGCGCTGCGCTCCGCGCATTAGTTGTGTTGCTGGCTTTTTACGCCGCATGATAGGCATTTTTAAGTGGCTTTGATATCCTCACTCCCTTTTTCGTTTAGCGCTTTAAGTACAACTAGCATTTCGCGGTGAATTTTCTCTGAGTATGTGGTATCATTTCAGATGAGCAGGTCCAATTAGTGCGTTAGCACATGCTTTAGCATGGCTCTCCCACGGGTGTTATTACTTTACAATGTGTGTTGCAGCTTAGTAGAGAATAAAGATGATCGACAGAAGGATGCGTCGTTCACCAGCGCTACTTCACGTGAAACTAAGTCTAGGGTATGTTAAGAAGTGTTGGATTATAACGAAATCAAAATTAGTCACTAACATATAGTCTCTTGAGAGCCTGACCTAATGGTTTTGTCAGCTACCGTGAAGTCAAAGATATCGGGTTTGAATCTCGGTCTAATAATTGGCAGGGCTTCATTATGCCCGGGCGAGTGTTTTGCCAGTAAGAGAGCCATGCTGAGGCATATGCTGACGCACTTATTGGGCCGATTCGTCCGCAGCGTTACCAGTGGCTCACAGAATACCTAGCAGCGTGAATCACAACTTGTATTGAATCGTTGAATGAAGATTTTGGAAGGCCGTAAAATTATACACCATCAAAATGCGATTTGAGCCGCGGTTGTGTGAATAAAATAAAAAATTTCTTCAATTAGCTTTTCTTACTTATAGGCTGCTAATGTTGTCTGCAATCTTGTTATGTACTTATCTTTCGTCTCGGCCAGTAATCTTAGATCTGAAATTATCGGAAAATGTATTTTTAATACCCTTATATGTACATATATTTAGGGTAATGGAATTTTATTTTACTTTTAGTACAATATGTTTACTACTATATTAATTTCTTTAATACTTCAATAATTTATATGGCAAAACAATATTTGTCAAAGTAATCTAGTAAATATGTGAAAATTTAGGTCACCTGGGTGTTTGACGAGGACGAGTTCTCAAAGTTCAAAGAACAAGAGGCGAAAGCACATCGGCCGTCGCTGCCTGGTGCCTTCTCCCAACTCGAAGTGTTGAACCTTTTCCTCGATGAACCGGAAGAAATGGAATATGACATCGTTAATATCGACCCGGATCTAATTAAAGTGCCGAAGTTTTTCTATGAGAAGCTCAGTGACAGGTGTGATTCAAAATACAGAGTTCCTTTGTAGAAGATTTTATTTGGTCAGGTCAAACACAAAATCAACTCAGTGTATACTGTGTATCAATATATACTGTGTTTTGTTATTACGAAGTTGAGTTGTTTTGTGTCCTTTAGTATAAAATATTTTGAATGGCTTACGTAAAGTATAAACAATTGAATCTTTTTTTTATTGTACTTCTAGCCAAACTAACAAAGCAAAGGTTCGGCGAAGGGAATCTTTCTACGATAACAAATACCTTGACAAAGATGTTGGCAAAAGAACATGTAAGTACGAATAATTTTTTTTAATATGAAATCGTGAAGTAATTTCCGCCTCCACCAGCAGGGCTGCGGCTGCGTTGCCGGCCCTTCAGAGGTAGGTTTTTGTTCTTACGCCTTTTTTAAGTTCCCCAAGTCGTGTTTGTTTGAAATACCTTTACAGGTAGTTGATTCTACAGAATCAATTAGATGATAAAAACTGAATTTCCGTAATTCCTATAAATGATGAAGTGATTGTTAAATCCTATGATAGATAAATAATTTTTGATTTGATTTTGATAAATATCTGAGTTTGTTTCCCTGATTATCATCATCCTTTCAAACTGTTTTCTTTAACAGCTGAATTTTTGGCGGTCCCTCCAGCGAAACCACCGCAACCGACACGTTTTGTGGGACCACCCAATGCCTTTCTCTTGGAGTTATTTGCTATGCATCACGACTATGACGAACGGTATACCACCAGTTTACCTAGTATGTGATTACGACAAAATGTCTTTGTTGGTCCACTCCTTAGTTTAGTAAATATAAAATTTAGCGCATAAGTGCGGTTAGAAATTGTTGTTTTAGTATAGCGGACAACGGAGCAGGTGTGTCTCCTATATTATAAAAAAACCGTCTCCCATGGAGAACGGCGTCACATTCCGCGCACTGGTTGAAATACCGGCTTTTCAGTGTCTCCGATATCCTCATTCACTCACCTGAGTATTCTGTGAGCCTATAGTATCACTTGGGATGAGCCGGTCCAATTAGTGCGTTAGATTATACTTCAGCATGACTCTCCTACGGGAAATATTTACTATATATATATTTTATAATAATTTCTTACTGCAGCTATGGTTTTGATATGTTAGAAGTTGCATTCGAGTTGTTTCCGGATAGAGATTATTGCATCATCTGTTTGCCAACAAACCACACCTGTTTCCCTCTGTTGGAACATTTTACGGTAAATAACATTGCTGTAGACACTAGATTTTTATACATTTTCATGACTTTTATTAGGTTAATTTAGACTATATTACAAAGGCGATGACTGCCATTGAAAACATATAATATGATTTGCTTACAGTACAGTACAATTATATAACATAGGCCCCCGCATCTTCATTGATATTCCTCCTTTTTACTACTAAATTGACTACAATTTTCTATATAGAACATTTAATACAGTACAAGTAAAGAGACTATAATTGTATTTTTCTTTATAACACATATTCGGTCAAAAATTACGTAATATATTTTTTTAATTATGTATTTTTAACTTCTTGATAAATTCTGAATAATGTAGACCATATATACCTACGCAAAAGAGGAACTTTTAGTGTCTTGTTTTTAAGTAAAGTTTTTTTACAGCTTGTAACACCATACAATTATCGAATGAGGTTCATCAATGAGACATTATACGTGGTTCATGTTAATTCCGTCCGAGGGTAAGTTTTCTTATCTTCTATTAATATATTTTCGTTATATTTTGTATTGATGTGAGACGATGGGATAGTCTGGAACTCTATGTAATACATTTAAATGTAAAAAAAACCATATCTGACATCACAATGTCCTACAAAATAACAACATAATATTTATCTTATAATAAATGAGCCAAATGAAACTATTTATCAAATAATTTAAGTAAGTAATAGTAATAAGTAGTTAATCAATAGAAGTATTGAGACTAAATTTAAAAAAAACCTAGTAACATTACGTTATTAGTATGTATATTAAATTTATTGATATTCAAAAAAACATGTAAAAAGTTTTTGAATGATATTGTCGCTTGGGGCTTGAAAGTTGACTGTTTACTTATAAATAAAATATGAATAAAAATAATTGTCAATTTACTGCTGCCTCAGATATGTAATTACTTTTTTAAAATCTGCGCGCCTTAGTGAACAGTCTGTAACATTTTAAGACATTCATATGTCGCATTGTGGTCCTGCATGAAATAAAGTTCTTTGAACCAGCAGAGATTAAAATAAACAATATTAATATTTATCTTCTTTATAATACTTTATAATGGTTCGGAAGATAAACCTGTACGAGAAAAACCAACAAGAAACTTTAGCGTTTTATTTTTTAACGTCAAATTTATCTTTATTAGGTTGATTTATGTTTTCTAGTTTTAAAGGTACCAGTTTGTGCTTTTCCAGAAGTTTCCATGCATTTTTGTCTTGTGTATTGGTTTATGTTATAGTAAGCTTTCTTAATTCAAGTGTTTTTTACAAGATTCTTGAATTTACTTTAAGTTCAATTATATCAGGAAATAATATACTTTTAGGGATGTAAGAGTACGTCCAGCTGAAATGTATGACGCTGTCAGTATGAAGGACATTCTAGAGAACTCCCCGAGAAAAGAGGAAATTCTGGACTTGTTGCATGACAGTTTCCAGATACCATCGTTATCGGCATTTGCTCTTCTGAGTCAGAATCAGCCAATCGGTTTGGTCATACTTGGGTAATCATTTTATTCAATTCAAGTAAACAGTAAAGTTCCTTAAAAATCTTACACACAGTGAAATTATTTATGTTTATTTTATTTATGGAAATGGTGGCCAACCAGGGAAACCGGTTTTCCCTAAGCTCCAGCATAGCCATAGGCGCGTTGCCGGCCTTAAAGGGATAAGTACGCTCCTTCTTTTAAGTTCCCCAAGTCCTATTTTGGAAATACCTCTGCAGGCTGCTAATTTCACAGAGTGTTCGTGTGCGGCACAAAAGGCCTTAACACGTCGAGGTGATACGGATGAAACTGTATTTTGCCTCGATGTTCGATGATGAAATTCAGCTGCAGGTATTAATCTAAACAGCTCTACAGAACATTCCCCGTGATAAATGCGATAGAAAATGCTGAGGGAGTCAGCCACAGCCGTATCTATAAAATGGATGCTATTTTATAAGGACGTATCAAAATTGTGATTTTAGTGATTATTTATTTTCAGACCTTTAGAAAACTCGACAATTATAAGGGCTCAGTATGAGTTGGAGTCTGAACCTTTTAAATATGGTACCGATGCTGCGGTAAGTACTAATTATTAAGTATCGTAATTACTTCTGCATTTACTTTTCTTTCTCTACTCATTTAGTATGGAGATGTAATTAATATTTTTTCAGTATTTTGGTTTTTAAAAATGATGAAATCTATTGATTTGTAAATACACACAGACATATATACCAGTTAATCTGGTTGGATCAGCTATTTGATCGAATGACTATCGGGTTTATTGAATGACGACATTCAATTGAATACCATTTAAACGGCATTTTTAAGGGTCTCTGATATAATCAATCTACGAAACACAGTACAGGTACCGTATTCTGTGAGCCATGGTATCACTTCGGACGAGCCGGCCCTAGTTAGTAATTAGTGCGTCAGCATGACTTCATGACTCTGTCACAAGTAAAACTATCTTGCTTAGGTCATGGTTTGACGTTCTGTGGTGCTTATGCATTTCCAGGTACTAGCTGGCATAATGTCACCAATAATGGAGCCACACGCTAGATGGTTCCTACGTGATTTAATCCGATATACAAAGTACACCACTCTGTTTTACGCCTGTCGTCTTTTTGCAAAGGGTGACGCGGTAATAACAATTTGTATATCCTCAACTGAATTTCAAATTTCAAACTGTTATACATATTTTTAATTGTATGGCGAGTAATGGAGCAGGTGGGTCTCCTTTTGGTAGAGATTACCCCCTCTCATGGACAACCGTGCCGTAGTACTCGCTTTAGTTGAGTTGTCGGCTTTTTACACCTCTGTAGTTGTATGTATCACGGTCCTCCGATTTTCTCTCTTAATTAGCGAACAATAATACAAGTACCGTTTTACGCTAAATATTCTGTATGTGTGTGGTATCATTTCGGAAGAGACCACCAATGAGGGCATCAGCATGGCTCTCACATGAATAAAACAGTGCTGAGAAATTCACCCGGCTACTGTTAAGCCCTTTCGAAGACCGAATAAATTATATTCAAACATGATACGTACCCCTGACTTCACCTATACCGGACAATAGATCGCAGCCCATATGCGCCTGGACAACCATTGGGTTTATTTGTTTCGTCTTTTTAAGTAATAATATTTATTTTTAACTACTATAATCATAACGAATTTGTCAGATGAATGTCAATGCCAAATAAAATTTGAAACGCAATCACATCAATATTTATTTTATTTATTTTTCATTAATTAGAGTCCAAGTAGACACTTGATGTCGCTGTCCAGCCATATGAAACCCATAACACCTCGACAGTTCTTTCCCATTGTTAAAGGGAATAAGGATCTTGAATTGATTTATAAGCCTATGTAAGTTGAACTTTTGTAAATAAAAAAATTAAACTAATATATAAATTATTTTATATTCTCTCACGAAAGTACAATTTATACTTAATTGTCATTTAGAGAGCTGGAATCGGTATTAGGCTCGAGACCTGTATGACAAAATCTCCAGGTTCCCACTTCCCAGCCGAGCCCTCGGGTTAGCAAAAAGTAAACTGTACTAAAGTGATTTAAAACAACATGTATATTATCTATAAGCTTATTTCCATTTTGTAAATGCGTGGGTGTGTCTGTTTGATGTAGTGAGAGTGCGAGCAGAAAATAATGTCTATCATTTAATAGTGAGAATAAAGTTTCTGCGTCTGTGTAGTCGAGTTTAAGGATCAATCAGTAACCGCTTTCTAACATTTCTTACCGTTTCTTTATTTCAGGAGTCTAAGAAGATATATCTTATATACTTATTTATATAGATGGTTCATTTCAGATCTTTGAAAGATTTGATGTTCTCCTTTCAGGTCTACTCCGTTTGCGTTGTGGGCGTTAGAGCGGCCCCTGACAAGCATGTCAAAAGTGCTAGTTAACAATAGCATAGTGGTAGTTGGCGCCAGTCGCACTGGATTGTCATTTATCGAAGCATTATTGATGGGGTAAATAATTGTATAAAATTTACCGAGAAAGCCGCTGCTTGTGTTTCGCTGCGTGAGGATATCGGAAGTTAAAAACCCGGCAGATTGTGCGCAGATTGTGATGTGGGTGTTCATAGACAGTAGTGATCTCTTACCATAGAGGAGACACGCCGGTTCTGTTGTTCGCTATATCATAAAAAATATAATTGTAATGTTTTGTACTAAATACATGTCTTATAAGAAATAATAATTTATAAAGTCAATAATTTGGCGTAATTGCATTTTTCTGTCCCAATGCTTTATTACTTTTTTAAATTAATTAATTAATTAATTAATTAATTTTTATTTAATTTAATTTTTTTTTATTACTTTTTTTTTCTCAGTACTTTTTTTATTATACACCAAAAAACGTAGCAAGTGGGTAATCTATATGGTAAGAGAACACGGCCTATGGACAACCGCACCACAATACGCGCATTGGTTGGTTGCCGGCTTTTTACGCCGCTTAAGCGAAACTTTTAAGGGCCTCCGATTCATCACATACTTAACTTATTTTGGGACCTTGCTTAGGTGAAGCCTATACAATTTGAAAAAATCTGAAATACAGGTCATTAATTTGATTCTTTCCTACGTATTGGAGCCAATAACTCTGCGTTATTGTATATTTCAGTCCCAATGCCCAGTACTTGACCTTCACGAACATAACCCTAGTTTCCGAGCACGGTTTACCTACGGTACCTGACTGTCTGAAGGCAGCCGAGACCTGCGTACCCCGAGACGGTAGATACACAGATAGATACATAAAGAGTGTGCCCTTTTACTACTATGTGGATGTGTTGTCGGGAGTTATGGTTAAGATTGATAGGTAAGTCATATTATAACCAAAGGTTGTATCAACCTTGCCACAGGCTAATTTGCCATAAAGTTAGTTCATTTAATCATAAAATCAATATATTTTTATGTATAAAGAAATAAATCATTTGGGGGTTGGCATTACCAATGACTGCTACTCAGGTTAAGTAATAAGAAAAGCTAAAATAATATATGTACTGATTTTTAATGCTTAAAAGTCTTGTGTTTTGTAGAAAGAAGAAATGTATACATTTAAAAGATGGCGGTATGAAGTTCTATGATGAGCTGGTGCTAGTCTGTGGGCAGCAGTTTCAGCATCCTGACTACTTGAAGGAATCATCGGACAAAGAAAAAGACGTTGGGTAAGCTGTGGAAGTCTATATGGTTCTTTCAAAAACAATATACTTTTACTATATTATTTATACCAGGCGCAAATATGAACCCTCACAATCTTTTGGTTTTGACACCCAACAAACCGATATATCATATATATGTCTAATGTTTTTACGTAAGAAATGCAATCATATAATATTAGCGTCACAAAGATGTGACCATTTCTATCGAAGAAGAGGGACAGAACGATTGAGGTTGAATGAGAGAGAGAGAATGAGAAAGGGCGAACGTAGCTTGAAGTCAAAATGCCGTAGTCACTGCAATACCAATACAAATCGCGTCTAGAGAAATAAATTAAAAAAAAATGAATTTATAATTTGTATTAATTTTCGCTTAATATTTATTAAATTCGTTGAATTCCTAACATTATTTCTTCATCCCTTCCCCAAGTCTCGGAAAATTAGATTTGTATAAATGTAAACACGTCGAACACGGACGTGTTACGGCTGAAATGATTATGATGATGAAATATAAACCAGACTTAAAAGTTAGTTTTTATCTGTTTTAAGTCCAGCAAAGTTTTGCGATCGTATCCTGATGGATGACATCAAATACCAACCAGATAGAGTGCCACCACCGCCAGAGTTACCGGAAAATGTGATGCTGATTAACTCATTGTACCAAGCAAATGCGTGTCTTAGAAAACTATTGAAACTTATAAAGAATTCTAGTAAGTTTTATTATCTATACATATCTATAAACGTTTTACTAATTGTATTATAAGCAATGGAGCAAACCGATCTGTTCTGTGGTAAGATATCGCTGCCGTCCGTGGACAAACGCACCATAATGTGTAGCTCTATATTTGTCTGTCCACAACTGAGCGTTTTTCAAAGAATTATCAAGGTATTCAAGGTATTTCCAAACCAATACAACTTAGAAAACTTCAAAGAAAAGTATCCGTGGGTGGAGGAACACTTAGAAGAGCCTGGTGCTCATTTGCCTCCCTGTTTTCATAAAAAAACAATCTATGCTGTGGTGGTGTTAACGGTTTTTTACGCCAATTAAGTGATATAATTTTACGTTCCTACGATATCCACAATCACTCAACGCAACACAGTACAACAAGTACCATTTCACGCTAGTATTGTGTAAGTCCGTATAACTTTGGACGAGCTGACCTAATTAGTGCATCAGCATGACTCTTCCAAGGGTAAGACAGTGTTAAAACACTCAGCCCTTTAAAAATCCGAATAAGTTTTTTTTTTCATTTAGAACGAGATTGGTACCGAAAAGTTTGTAAACACTTTTGATAACACTATTATGTATATTTTGAATAGTTATTATAAACATATATTAAAAAATTTTCAGAATACGAAAACAATTGTTTAAGCGAAGACAATAAAATTATCGTGTACGGAGATTGTATAGAGGCATACACCTGTATTTCAGCATTGCTAGAGATGGGAATTAATTCTAAAAATATTGCATTTGTTGAACCATTCCCACCCGAGGATAATAGAAACCTAAGAGTTAATTGTTTTAATAATGAAACAGTAATTATTACTTTGTTTTAGATTTTTTTTAACAGAAGGCACTCGCTAAGCCTCGTAGCTATACGGTTGTAAAAAAAGTACCAAGAAGCTCGAGATATCGGGTTCAAATCCCTGTCCAGACAATAATAATTGAATTTAAAATTTATTCGGTATCTGGAAGGCCTTGATGGTGGTTTGATAGTGAGTGTTTTAACACTGTCGTACCCGTGGGAGAGTCATGTTGAAGCATATGCTGACGCACGAACTGATAGCACGGGCTCACAGAATACTCAGTAACGGCACTTGTACTGTGTTTCGCAGAGTGAATGAGGATATCAGAGTCCTTTAAAAATTCCGCTTAAGCGGCGTAAAAAGCTGGCAACGCCACCATGGGCGAACTGTGGCGCGGTTGTTCATGAGCGGCGGTGTTCCATTCCCATACACTCGTAGGCGACCCACCTGCTCCGTTGTCCGCTATAGAATAAAAAAAGAATATAAAAAACTTATTATACCATTTATAAATTTAATATCCATTTCTCAACAAATTTCTCAAAAACTTGTCGAGACCTCTGAGGACAGACGTTTTGCAGCTAATGGACACCCTATAGCCCCAGTTGGGCCGCAAATGCGTTGCCGACACATACATTTTATAATATTTCTACCATTAAATTAAATCATTAATAAAAATGTATTTTTTTAAAACTCTTGTGAGTTTGATTCCAGGGAAAAATTATTGAGACAAAGCTTTTGTAATAACGCCACAATTTTAAAGTTCTTAAATAAATTATGCATTCTAAAATTTTTAAGATATGTAATAATCATTTTACTTTAAACTTATGTCTAGATCGACGAACGAGTTCAATTATCATTAAAGAAATTAAACATTGAAGTGTATAGGGAGACGTATTTGTATGGCTGGATGCAAAAAGGAGACAAAGTTGAGACTGTACGATTAATATCGCCTCTAACTGCATTGCATTTACCATGTTTTGCATTATTTTACTATGGTTTGAAAGCTATAGATGTCTACGCTTTTAAAGGTATGAAATATATTTGTGTATTTTGGTACACATAGGAAAAGATATTTATAAAGGCAAATTGTATGTTAAAATATATTTTTATTTCCTCTAAATTGAAACAAAGTATTAACAAATGCATTTTTTATGTCAATGAAGACTAGTGAATGAAAGCGAAATATAAGCGGTTCTTCGCCCATGGACGCCCCAGTCCCTGATAGGCCGCGAGTGTCTTGCCGGCTTTTGAGTGATATTTTTTGAAGGTCTCCAACTCGTATTGGCTTGGAACCTATTTTATTTGCTACCTTGGCTGCTGATTTCACAGAGTAAAGGGGCGCGGTTTTAAAAATTTATTTTTCGTCTAAAAATCTAAGTAATGATCTGAATATTTGTGTAAATTATTTAAAAAATTGTCAGCAATAAACGAGTGTGGCCTAGTATATGACGGAGGTCTGGTTGTGGGTCCGAATTTCGACACAAATGACCCTCACGTATTTGCGGCCGGCCCCTGTATCAGGTACTCTAGGAAACTGTACGCGAACAACAGATTGCATAAGTACTACACTTCCGAGGATGTTGGCGAATCGGTACGTGTTAAAGAAATTTTTATTAATATTAGTACGTTCATAAAAATATTTATTGAAAATAGAGCTATAAAAATTAACATTATACTAATATAAGAGTAAGAGAGTTTATTTAAATAACTATTTAAGAATTGATATATTACATAGACAACTTATTAAAATCTTTTGTCAATCAATGGCAAAATGATTAAAATAATGATTTTTAAATATGTAGATTAAGAAGTAGTGTTTTCATGTTTTACTAAAAAATTGAACGACCCTGCCAGGATTCGAACCTGGAATCTTCTGATCCGTAGTCAGACGCGTTATCCGTTGCGCCACAGGGCCTGCTTGCGGATGGTATAATAATGGAGATATGGTTATAAGAGCTTTAAATTGTCATTTAAATATAAATATTAAAACTTTTTATTGTATGTAATGCTTAACTTTCAGATGGCCAGTTTGTTCCTTCGTAAACTGGATCCATTTATGACCGGAGTTACTGAAGTCGATTCTCCAACATTTGATATACCTCAACGTTTCAGCTCTAGTTTACTGGGGTTATTTTTTAGTTATTTATTTGTTTTTTATTTATTATATATATATATATTTATTTATAGTTTAGCGGACAACTGAGAATATGGGTCTCCTATATGGTAAGAGAACACCGCCGCCCATGGATAACTGCGCCACAGTCCGCGCATTGGTTGTGTGTCCGGCGTTATACACCGTTTAAGCGGCATTTTTAAGGGCTTCCGATACCGTCACTCACTCAGCGAAACACAGTAAAAGTAGCGTTTCACGTTGAGTATTCTGTGAGCCCGTGGTATCACTTCGGACGAGCCTGCCCAATAAGTGCGTCCGCATAATCGTCCGCTTCGGCACGGCTCTCCCACAATAGCTTTTGCTTATCATATTATATACCGATGTACATTTGGTTTCATTGAACGTTTACAATAGATTTTTTGTTTATTTTATATAGTGTAAGCGGCGTAGGTGGATTTCCATAATATGTTTGGCTGAGTAAGTGAGAATAGCATAGGCCCACTAAGTTATACCGCTAAGGCGGTTTAAAACGCCGGCAACACAATTATACGCGCATTGCTGTATAATTGTTTATGGGCGGCAGTGATCTCTTACCATCAGATCTGTTTTCACCATTGTTCCGCTATATATTAAAAATAAAAATTTTATTTAAATATCAGGTTTTATATTATATATTAGGTATTATAATATATATAGTGTTTATTAATAAATAATACTATTAATATTTTAATTGCAGGGATTCTCATGCTAGTGTTACAAGTGCGTTAAGGATTTCTGCGAGCGCTATAAAAGCGTAAGTAATATTTTTAATTTTAAAAATATTTATAAATTTTTAATCCATCCACCTCATCTCAACAATGGAGAGGGTTATTCTCGAAGTTTCTCTACGTGTTCGAATCAGATCTGAGGAGATCCGTAGACGAACTAAAGTCACCGATGTAGCACGCCGAATTAGATAGCTAAAGTGGCAATAGGCAGGCCATATTGCACGCAGAGTAGATGGGGTCGAAAAGTGCTGGAGTGGAGACCACAGTTTAGCAAATGCAGTGTAGGACGAATCCCACAAAATAGACTGATGACCTTATAGAGGTCGCAGGAAGTCGCTGTATGCAGGTCGCTTCCGTAGGTATATGTGGAGGTCCAATGGGGAAACCTTTGTCTGGCAGTGGACGTTCTACGGCTGAGATGAAGCCATTTTGAGATTGGTGGATATATCTTTAAAAAAATATTTATAATTTTTTTAAATTATATTTTTCAGCCGTTGGCTGCCAGTACCCAAGTTCGATGCGCCGATAGGACAAACGGCCATCTTACCGGGACCACTTTACTATCTGATACTACGAAAACCTGGTCCCGAAGTACCCATGGCGGTTCAGATGACCCTCCCCCATCAGGTAGTAATAAATGTCGCATTTAAAAAGCAAACTTTGATTAGGAATATTAGGAACGCTATTATTAACTCGGAACGCTGACAAAAGGTTATTCTATCATTAAAATCACTATCTGAAATGTTGTTATAAATATTTGGCAGTTTCCCATGTACTAAATCAGTGGGAGAGCCATGCATAAGCTTCAGCATATGCTGGTAGGTTACGAAAGCCCATCAAGTATAAAGCCGATACAAATAGAGCATTTATTTTTTTCGCGATTGCACATGGGCGAGGATGATCTCTTACCAAACCCGTTGTCAGATATATAATATATTTAAGTTGGATTACTTTGTCTTTAGTAAAAACAGTGAAATAATTTCATTACTTTTTAACCGAGATGTCGAGATGCGAAACGTAGTATTAGTAGGACAGAAAAATCCAATTTTAGAAAAGCATATTGTATTTATAACTGCGTAATAAAAAGTATTTAATTTTGTACAATTTTAATTATTATTATAACCTTACAGGGTCATACGCTGATAACGGATAAATACGAGAATTATTTTCGCCTCCAAATAAATGCTTTGCATACAATCGAATCAATCACCTGTCTGTCAAAGAAACGATTCTCGTCAGACACGTTTATATTGTTGTATGGGAAGCATGAGTCGTATTTCAAAAATTTGCTCGCAAGATTTAGTGTAAGTATTTATAAAAATATAATTTTGTTTCTCTCACAAATGTACGAATTATACTAATGTCGAAACACAAACAAATTTGTACAACATAACTAAGAAATATACTAGCACACTCAAAAACATATCGAATACTTAGAGAGAGCTGGATTCTGTACTAAGTACGAAGCCTGTATGATAGAATCTCCAGGCTCCCTCCTCCCAACCGCGGAAACTAATGTCACAGTATTAATATTACTTGGGTCTTTGGCCAGTAGTTTTCTTTATAATTTTAGTTTCGATATATAATTGTGTCTATATGAATATTTTATTACAGTTAAACCTAATCGAAGACTTTTACGATTTCTTCACGAAACCATGGGTGTCGGCTATGTACCAGGAATCCTTCCACGACTTGATGATGGAAATTGATAATCATGGAATGAAAACGGTTGGTTTTTATTATATACGACATATATTATACAATTTAACCATAATAATTTTAAAAAATTAAATAAAAATATAATAGGCCGTACTACATAGTACAAAAGTCCTTCAGAAACTAATGTTTGGTATTTGGTAATAGTCAGATCTAGTTCATGATATATTCTATTCAATTATAATGAAACACATTGCTACTGAGCATATGCTGACGCACTAATTAGGCCGGGTCGTCCGGAGTGATACCACGGGCTGACAGAATACTAAGCGTGAAACGGTATTTGTACTGTGTTTCGCAGAGTGAGTGAGGATATCCGAGGCCCTAAAAAATGACGCTTAAGTGGCGTAAAAAATCGGCTACACAACCAATGCGCGGACTGTGCGTTGTCCATGCGTTTGTCCATGGGCGGCGGTGTTCCCTTATCATATAAGAGACCCACCTGCCCCGTTATATAAATGCAGTTACGTAAAAATATATAAATGCAGGCACGCGACGTACTGAGAATGAAGTATAATGAATTCCTTGACGGCGAAAACGAAGCTTTGTCCACGTGTGATGTAACTTGCAGTGGAGATATGCTAAAGGTACACATTATTATTATAATTTGAAACGTATGAAGGTTTCTTAAATCGTATTTTGTCGTAAAAATATGGCAACTCGACAAAAGCGCTGTGCGTGATACTGTTTTCCTCGGAATGTAATCTCATTCATGTGGGTACCATTCTCTTACCATCTCTTACTTAATTTAAAAAACCATATACCATGTACAAGTAAATCTAAAAGACCCAGAACAGATGCTGTAATGTTTACATCTTCTGTTTACGATGTATCCCTCTGAAAAAGAGTATTTGAATTATTAGAAATTGGGATGGAGTTTTATGTTAACAATGAATGTGATATTTTACCTTTACCTGTAGATAATTTGCGTCAATTTTATTATATTTTTATAGGAATGCGGTCAAAACGCACAACTGCGTCGCGAGGCGAATTTGTTTTGGCGAGAGATAGATGGCGATTCTATTGTCACCTCCCACCTCGCTGCCTACCTTCGACGAAATAATGTGACGAACCCGCATTATGCTATGCCCAACCCTGAATTCATTTAATTTTTTATTTTATTGTGGTATATACATTGTGGTTTTATTGTATTGCTACGACTGCACATTATATCATCAAAATATTTGAATTATTAATGAACGATGTGACTATTAATTACCAAAATTACTATTTATCGAAATAAATTGTACAAAATAAAATCACATTGAAGTAAGTAACAACATACTTGAGATCAGAAGCTTTTTTCTGTAGATTACAGTTGTGGAAATTCTCAATGAAAATACGTGATAGATTTTTATATCTGTGATAGAATCAACGTTCAATGTCCCTTTAACGTAAATTATTAAATGAAATCTACATATGATACGTATATATTAAATTAAACATTAACTTTTGCAATTAAAGTATGTAGAATTGGTATATATAGGTAAATAAAAGTATAAAGATACCATGGGCTCGCAAAATACTCTGAGTGAAATGGTATTTAATAGTTATACATGAAACGGTGCTTCTACTGCGTTTCGCTGAGTGAGTGAGGATAACGGAGGCCTTTAAAACGGACGCTTAAGTAGCGTAAAAAGCCCGCAACACAACCAATGCGGGGGCAGTGGCGTGGTTGCCCATGGGGTATCGGAGACCCACCTGCTCCGTTGTCCGCTATACTAAATAAAAAGTGACCTTTATGGGGCC
>DWCF01004103.1:0-17482 GCA_018230265.1 Delias oraia
ACACAAAAAGCCGGCTACACAAGCAATGCGCGGACTGTGGTGCGGCTGTCCATGGGAAGCGGTGTTCTCTTACCATAAAGGAGACCCACCTGCTCCGTTTTTAGCTATACTATAAAAAAGAGCTGTTTAGACTTATTAATACCAGCAGCTGAATTTCATCATCGCACATTGAGACAGAGTACAGAGTTTCATCCGTATCACCTCTGATGTTTTGTGTCATAACTGAACGTTTTAAAGGCTTTCTCACCACTGCAAAACCAGTTGCACACTTAGGTCGCATTAATATCGGCCTGTACGAAGTGATAGCACGGGTTCACAAAAAAATCGGCGAAAATATATTAGTATGAATTGTCCACAGTGTAACTCAACACAGCAGGGACTTCGCGTCGCACCTTCTGCTTGTTCTAATGAGCAATCTGTTCCTTTATACGCTCTTCTATATCGCCATGAAGCTACTGCATCGCGAATCTATTTTATGGTATAGGTGAGTAATGAAAGTCAAATTTTTAAAATCAATTTTGACTTCAATGAAGCCAATATGAACGTACCACCGATTCAAATTCATAAATTCAAATTCATAAGCATTTATTGTAAAGAGTCCCGTAACACATTTGCAAGTCGATTTACAATTATTAGTAGAGCCTACCATTGGTTCGGAAGATATGCGAAAATCAACTAAAAGAACCAACAAAAAGACAAAAAACCAACTAAAAGACCAAGAACCAATTAAAAGAAAAAACCTACGAGAAGAACCAACAAGAGACTCGTAGGGTTTAAATTTTAATTGCCAAATTTACAATTGCTATGTACTCTATCACCTTTTTTAAAGAGGTATACCTTGTATGTAAAATACCAAATACAGCCAAACCTGGATATGGATTAGGGATAGGGATTTAGGGCACAATTTAAGGCATCCTTTGCTTGAGTTAGAAAATTTATTTTTAATGTTATTTTTATTTTAAACTTTCTCATTTCAGTTGGATCTTCATCGGTTTGACGTACACGGTCTGGTTCGGTTCGAGTTATTTTTACCTGGATCTGAGCACCAACTGGGCGGTAAGACGGTCGTTACTTGTTTTTTTTATGTTATACGAAGAAGGTTTTTCTCCTATATGATGAGAGAACTCCGCCGCCCAAAGGTCTTGCCTATTCTTTATTAGGAGAGACGTAGGATTGGAATAGGTGTAGAATCATCCCATTGACGATCCAAAGTAGCTTATAATAAGATCTATTGAGTAAAGATTTATTTATTTTGACATGGAAATCGGCGTCCAATGCCGCGCTTTGGTGGTTTTTCCGGCTTTGTTGCTGGCAGCCGATATCCTCACTCACTCAGCGAAAGGCAATACAAATACCTGTCACAAAGTCAGTTTGCATCCTGGTTCGAATGAAATTGTAATTTATTCAGTCTGTTGAAGGGCTTTAGAATACCAAAGTGTCTAAACACTGTTCCACTCGTGGGTGAGCCATGTTGACGCACTAACTGGATCACAGAATACTGGTGTTAAACATTAAGTACTGTGTTTCGTTGTGTGAGTGAGGATATTGAAGTCGTAGTGCGTTTTATGCGTTTCGTAGGCGGAGGTGCACTCTTGCCATAAAGAAATGTTTTTTATTCCCAGTTAACTCCAGCGCAGTCCAGGCAAAGCAACCGAGTCTGCAGTCTCCTACAGTTGTACGACTCTCATGATATATGGCACTTTATGTCCTCAATTGCGATGTTCTTCTCCTTCAACATGTACCTTACCATAGATGACAATCTCTCGCAGCTGCCTAGAGGCGATATTGCTGTCTTCTAATCAAAGGGGACGTATTTAACTATTTTTCGTTAATATTTTCAGTTATGTTTGTTGTATTTTGATTTAAAGTGTGAATTCTATAACGACAGTGCAATGTTGACGTTGTAGAGTGGTTTTTAAATGGTGTGATGGAAAATTGTTGCTAAAATGAAAATTATCATTGCTTTTCCTCTCTCGCCTCTTTTGGGCAAAAGCTTTCTCTGTTGATACATACAATTACTTTATTTTGACGTGTTTTCAGTTTAAAAGTGTAAGCAACGTGACTAACGCATCTATAGATAATGAATCCATGACTTCTAACATTAGCAATTAGTATACACGTGAAGATTCCAATTTTGTAAATAAAAAAACAAATTTCTGAATAATTTATTACGGTTAGTCTGAAGAAACGACAAAAAGTACACAGTGGCTTGGATTTTACGAGTTTCTATAAATTATAAATTTCCCAAAATTAAGGCAACATTTGAATCTGCCACAATTTATGTAATAATTAAGCAGCAATTGCTAGAGGTGCCCCTGGGCGGAGGACTACTTATTCTTAGTGAGATAGTGATTCTTTTTTTATTAAAAAAGTGATGAACATTAGCAAATAAATCTATGTATAAAAAAATAAATAATTTATGTGTTACTTACTACACATAAACATGTATATATAACGAAATCCTTAAAAATTAAGAAAAATCCGTAAAGTCATAGAGCCATGCTGACGCACTAATTGGGCCGGCTCGTCCGGAGTGATACCGCGGGCACAGAGAATACTCAGCGTGAAACGGTACTTGTACTGTGTTTCGATGAATGAGTGCGGATATCGGAGGGCCCTAAAAATACTGTTAAAGTGGCATAAAAAGCCAGCAACACAACTAATACGCGGACAGTGGCGTCGTTGTTAATGGGCGGCGGTGTTCTCTTGCCATAAAGGAGACTCACCTGCTTCGTTGGCCGCTATATTATAAAACAAAAATCTATATACTTTATGATTCAATAAGATTAAAAATTGTGTTTTCTATTTCATTCAAAATGTTGCGTTAATTTTGGGATATCTTATATAAGTACCGTCGTGTTTGAGTGTATACCATGTACGGCAAATCTAAACCAACCAAAACAAACTTATTTCAACGTATTAGCGAGTTTGTGATTGACTCGCGTGACAGCTTTAATTTAATTCCAAAGTGTTTTGAACAATTTTATTGTCATAATTATTAAAAAATATATATGAAATTGACGAGACATAACATTTAATTATTTAAATTTAACGTTTACAATATATTTTTTAAGAGAAAAATGATATTAATTCAAATAAATTCGCACACATGACATTCAATTTTATGTTTTTAACACATTAACAGAGAATTTAATATAGTTTTGTTAATTACATTATATATAGTATGTATAATCATTATATAATGCCTTAGTTATGCTTGAATAACAGCTATATTTAATTCTATCTATACAAGCTGGATGGCTGGGCGAAAACGATGGGCCTGATGGAGAAGCTCAGAGTCACTCAGCGAGTTATGGAGAGGGCAATGCTCGGAGTCTCGCTGCGATATAAAATCAGAAGTGAGGTTATCCGCAGCCGAACCAAAGTAACCGACATTCCCCGCCGTATTTGTAAGTTGAAGTGGCAATGGGCTGGCCACATCGCTCGACGAACCACCTATTACGATCTTGAACGATCTAGATCGCTCAAGATCGTAATAGGTGGGCGTCTTTGGGGGAGCCTCATGTCCAGCAGTTGACATGATAGGCTGATGATGATGATGCAAGCTGGAAGTTTGTTTACACGTTAAACGAACGCTCAGCCGAGCTTCACAGGAGGCGGGGTGGGGGGTGTTGGGTTTTATTGCTTGAAGTGGTCGCGCGGCTCATGGCCCGCCAAAAAAGCTGTTATGTTTCATATAAGTAATTATAGAAATGTAAATGTTTTCTATCACATAAGCGCGTATCGCCATCTGTTTTGTTTGAGTTGTGCCACATGAGTCTAGTTACTGATCTCATAAAATAATTCCAAAGTATATTATTATTGGCATTGATGTGTCTTAATAATTCTGTTGTGTGGATGTTTTGGAGATTTAAGCTAACCCAAATCATAGAGGCTTCTGAGGTTTGTTTTATTAGTTTTGTAATAATTTCTTATTAAAATTCGCGCTAAATTAATAACTAGTGAACTTTAAAGACGCCGTATATACCACTACACGCGTAACCCGAGAAACCGGAATATTAAGATCATTACGCTCCATTTTGGTGCTCTGACAAAAATGTATTTGTTGATCAGAATATCAGCTACCTCCTACCGAAAGTGTATATAGACCTTTTAAGAGTAAAAAATGTTCACTAACCCGGTCCTGTTTAATATGAATAGATTTTTCGTCCAAGTCTTAGTAGATATCGCCCGAAAGATATCTCTTATTAATCTTTTAATTTTTTCTGTTATTTTTGCTCTCTTATGTTTCAACATATAAAATATAGCTTTGTGCATATAGTAAATTTTTTGTATTTTATTTTTGTCATATATTTTAAAAAATCTGTGTATTAAATATTACGTACAATTTACAATTAGAATTTAGTTTCATTATTTTAAACTACTTAAATAAACCGAATGAATTATTAAGATCAATCACCTCTTTTTATAAGATTTGGCAACAACAAGGCTCCCCTAGGATAAATAATCCTTTGCCTATGAACACGCCTAGAATCTGCTGGTCCGATAATGCGTTGCCGGCCTTATAATAGGTAGGTACGCTCTTTGGTGTAAGGTCCCCAAATCACCTAATACACAAAATCCATATAGATTTGTATGAATTATTGATGATAATATATCACAAATACTGCTCATTCTTAACTCATACATAACATACTCATGTTGCAATAGAATACCAACTTACAATGCTATTCGGTTGAGAATGGGATCGCGTACAGACTTTACTGATAATAGCACCGCTAACAATTCTGTTCTTAGCCTTAGAATCGTGTGTCTATCAAGTATTGTAAATTTCTAATAATTCCGGATTATACGGCCACTTAAGATTTTAAAAGTCATTTATTTAAATAAGTAGATTTATACAATTGCATACTGAGTTTAGACTAGTTAAACAACTGTTGATAAGATTTTGCACGCATGCTGTTTCAGTCGTAGGAGTTATAGTCTAATATTAATGTAAAATAAATAAATAAATATTAAAATGTTATTTTATTTGTCTGTAAATATAGTGCTATCTTTATAAAATTTTGTTTTATTTTTCCATGGCATTTATTTAAATCATCGTTTTTTATCATTTCAACCGTAGGACGTCCACTGCTGGGCTCCCCTTTGGACCTCCATGCATACCTTTCGGAGGTGACCTGCATCCAGCGTCTTCCAGAGACCTTTATAGAATCGTCTGTCCGTTTTGTGGGTGGACGTCGTACGCTGTGCTTGCTAGTACTTGGTATCCACCAGAACTGCGGTTCCATCGGCCATCCGCATCTCATTTGCTTATATACCTATCTTAAAATAAATCAGGAAACCCTAATTTATAAACTTCATAAATTTTAATTTTAAAACTGCGCTGATGCATAAGCCTTACAATTTTTTGAAATTGTTCTAAGTAAATAATTTTTTAACCATGAGTTTCCCCATTTAGAATATACAGTGGACTCATTTTATTAAAATGGATATTGATATGTTTGTTCTGCTATAAGGAAGAGGAGAGAATAATGTATACTCTCTTCATAACGTAATCGCTTACTCTCTATAATGATGGTTTTCAGTGCCACGGTCTTTATATTCATCTGTTGAGCGTTTGATCCAGTGGCTTTAGAGGACTGATTCAATTTAAAAAAGGCGATAAAAAGCAGACCACCTTAAAGAATTATCATACATATATATGTACTGTTAGCAACTATCTGGAAGACATCGGCATCGTACCACCACCGACGCACTACCCCTTGTCTTATATGAGCCGCCGGCTGCCAGACCTTCCTGCTTTCACACCGTCCACATCGATTCTAATACGCCTCCCGTAATTTTGTTGAATTAAAAAAAATTACAATACTAGGGGGGAGGGGCAATGAATAATTGTCCCTGTATTGTAATTTAAAGTCAATTCATTATGCCATTATTAATTATGTAAATTCAAGTTAACTTAATTTATAAGTATTCTCGTTGTAATAATAAATAAGTTAAACTCACTAGCTAAAATCTGTTTTATTTAATTTGCTCACTAAGTAGTGATTATCAGTTTAAGTTATAATTGTATTATATTCTTGAGAATACATACTAAAATCTTTTTTCTATGTTATCGTAGTTTCTAAACTAAGGGACCGATGTCAATAGAATGTTAATAGACATTTTGACTAGTATATATATGGACGACAGAATATATTTTTAAGTATACGAAATGTTCATTTTCTGTTGATAAAATATTAAATCTCTTCAGGTATAATTAATAATTGAATAAAAGACGAAAATATCGCAATAACTTTTATTGTGTATAATGACTTGATCACCTACACTACATTACAAGCCAGATTCAACTCAAATTACAATTTACAATACTCCACAGCATCGCTCCCTCCCGAAGCTTAAAGCTCATATTATTCTTAATTTACAAACCGTATTTGTTTTACGCACCAATAGCCCCTACTTTTATAACACAATAGGGGTCTTAGAAATCACACACAAATAAAAAAAATATTCAAATTTAATTCTCTTGTTCTTAAATGAAACCAGATATTAATTTTTCATCTCACATATTACTTAATATTCGTTTTTGACAAAACTAGAAGCGAAACAGATCAAATTCACAACTTTAAATAAAACTTTAAAAAAAACACTAATTTTAATGAATTTTAGCTGCTAGAACATTACCAAACACGGTTTTTGATAAATCGTCAGATAATTATGAAAAATACTTATCATATACAAATTTGTCGAAAAGGGATAGGTAGGTACAATATGGGTTTCTTAGTTTTACAATTGGTTCAAAGATACCGTGAAGACTTAAAGCAGTTTTTAATATTGCAAATTGTTGTTACGATTAGTAAAAATAAATGCCAAAATAATCAAATTCGGAAGTTTTTAAAAATCTGTCACAGATTTTTTTTATGATATACCGGACAACAGAACATGGTTGGGTCTTCTATATGGTTCGAGAACACTACCGCGCTATATTCTGCATATTTGTTGTGTTGCCGGCTTTTTACGCCACTAGCAGCATTTTTACGGGCCTTCGATATCCTCACTCAGCGAAACATAGTAAAAGTATTGATTACTATTAAGACACTGGCCCGGCCACTGTCAACCCTTTGTAAAGACTGAAAAAAATATAAATTAAACTGTAATTGTATAGACTGGGAATCGAACCAGATACCTCTCGCTTCATGGAATAATTTTAAAACCAGCTGGTTCTTAAAAAGTCTAGCCTATGAGGCTCTAATTCAGCACATAATTTAAAAAAAATCAAATTAGTAACAATTTAAAACGGAAGTATTTTTATATTTGCAAACATGTGACCATAAACAATAATTATACATGCAATAAGACTTCACGGCTATTGCTATCTCGCGCTCGGAGATATTTCGCGAGTGACACGACGATATATTTTCACTTCCGCCTACGCCTGCGCATAGACACCTCTATAGAATATGGCTACGAGTTATTTGGCAAAGTCACAGTCTGAAGAAACGCACCGAGTGGTTTTACAAAAAGCTATCAAACTACGACTGAAAAAAAAACCAAATTGGTTGAATAGAAAAAATCTATGCTTTAATTTTCCTCTCAAATTGGAAATTAAAAAGAAATCCAATATAAAATTATAATTCCATAAAACCACTCGTCAATCGCAAATTGAATGGATATTTTAATCTAAACGCTACGTTATATAAGATATATTTAATAATCAATTCGTATTATTGTCTGCTATTTTACTGAATTTATTTTCAAATAGTACACACGCAACATTTTAATGACGTTTAAGACTTTCAATCCATCAATAATTATGATGAAAATCTGACAGAAATCCTGTACATATTAGCCATATTATGTTTCCATACGCATTTTCCAATGATGTCTCTACATATGAAATTGGTGTTTTCTCGTACCAAAGTAGCCAGTTATTCGATCACAAATATCTCCTATTCTGTTCGGAATAGCGATTTAAACTTTTACATCTATTTACTAATGTAACTGATGTTTTGATAATTAAGTAATTTCTTGTTTGCGTCTACAAAATGGATAAATTGAAATATTTACTATTATTAATACCACAATGGCACCAGTGCTGAAACATGGCAACGATTGATTACGGCAAAAGGAAAAGGTAGTGCGTTTTTGGTTACAATATTTTCATTCTAGATCCGTGGTCGAATGAGCAAATCTGCTAATCAGGCTATCGTAGGCAATGGTGGTGTGGCGGTCATCGCCCCCGTTCGATGTCATCACGTGATTATGATGCAATCTATAACATTTAGAACAGTCTCTCTGTAAACTTAGACGAGTGCAGATCATTTTCTACTCCTTACGCATCACCCTAACGTGCACGGCGCTTAGCTCTACGCTCTGGAAACGGACCATCGTAAACCACGTCCAACAGACCTGCTAGCAGAAATGTTACTAATAAAACTGTTTGAATGCCCTCGAAGCAAATTGAGAAGAAAAATCATGAAATAAACCGTACAAAACGCCAATTTTATATGTAAAGACTTATATAACATTTACACTAAGAGATATTAAATTTTTATGTAAATGCGCGTAATTATTACATTACGCCTATTAATCTGTTATAATCTTTTTTTCAATAAAAGCCTTTTAAATTACTATTCTGAGTAAAACACTTGACTTTCGGAAGTCCAAAACGACATTAAAACACAACCGATACGTAGTTATATAAAAATAGTAAATGCATGTCATTATATATGGCAACAAAAAAGTAGACGAATATAAAAAAGAAAGTAAAATACTTTAACTTAAGAGTAGAATATTGTGATGATAGTGCTCCAAACTCGGTGATAAAAAAGGAATTTTTTTTGTAATTCTTTTTTTATTGCCAAGTACAATTCTGTTAATACAGGTGCGAACAAGTTTTATACAAGACGATTAATGACTAAATAAACAGTAAACAATAAATAAACAACAATTTTCAACTCAAGAACAAAAAAATCCGCGCCACAGAACAACTAGAACAGATTCTTAATCACAAAAAATATGGTTTTTTAATGGTACAGCGGACTACGGGGTGAATTTAAGTTTTTACTTAATAATAGCATATCATCGAATATCTCGATATTTCTGATCAGGAAAGTAGGTGATAAATCTTGGGGTTATCAGAGTAACCATAACAAATTAGTTAAGAACTGTAATAGTTGCACCGTAACCGTTAATATTTCTATCTAAACTTTTTTATAAATATTGAAAGCTACGCGTTAAGCAAAAAGGCGTAGAAAAAAAACCTTTTCGTTCTACCTTCAAAAAATTACATTCAATAATTAATTTTCAAACGATTTAAAAATACTCTCAAAACACAAGTGTCACTCGACACGGAATAATGATTATATTAAAACAATATTGCTTTAGTTTGGAGGTAGAATGAAAAACATTTCCATTATGGCCCATATTCTAAACACTAAGTAACGGTTTATCGAATCGTTAAAAACAACAATGACTGTGTTGAGCCATTTGTAAGGCTTACGCATCACCATCGTTTCCCGTTACTAGAGTTACTGTTACCGTCTCTAAGTGACTGTCAACCGCCGTTTGTACTTTTCTGTGACTTCTGTTCGAACAACGCCGCCATATCTCGTATGTTGTACGCTGGTGATGTCTTCTCTTTCCTGAAATATGTGTACATTATAAGAAATCAATCAAAAATATCACAATTATAATATTATTTTCAAGTCACTACCACAACCTTGAAAACAGTATTTAGTATAGAAGCGAATGCATGGGATGATTGAAAAAGAAAAATGTTAGAAGTGCTTTGTCAAACTATTTTTAAAAATCCACTATGTTTAAACTTGGGTACATCTACTTTATTAAACCATATTTTAAATCACCAAAAAGTTTCTTCATTGCTGTTATTTGTGTGAAACTTTTCAGTGACCTACGCAATTGTACATACCTATCTTCCCGTTTTCGGCTAGCCTCTCCATTGAAGTCCGTAACGGGACTCAGAGGCGATGGTACAGTGTCTAAGGCGTTCGCACTTCTAGCTAAAGAGAACCGCATTCTTTGGCCCAAATCAACTGTATTCCGCCGTTCAAATTGCCCTTCTTTTAACCGTTCACAATTCTCAATTTTTTCGTCTTCCTTTTTTAACTTAATCCGCGTCAGCTGTTCTGGATTACTCCTAAACGATTGTGAACTATACTTCTCCCGTAGGAAATTTCTCCTCTCCTCTTTATATTTCTCTATTCTCTCTCGGCTTAATCGTTTCTCCGTTTCGAAACCTATCAAATTCTTTATATCGGGTTTGATATCAAACCTCTGTATAAGAGATATTTTATTCTCAGTTGTGGGAGTGATGCTATCAACTTTCGCCTCAGGTTCTTCCGTGTTTAGATTCAGGTCTGGAAGGAATTTCGTTGTCCGTTTCACATCACGTACTTCTAAGCTCTTACGCCTGTCTTTCTCTGTACCGAATTCTTTTATAAACGCATTCTCATCCAGCGATCTGGCATTACACGAGTTCTTCGATAGTTTGTATGTTTTTGGCGAAATAGGCGGTGGTAATTTTACAGTTACATCTCTTTTCTTCTCTTTCGCGTGTTCAACTTGCTCTTTTTCTATAGCGACCCTTTCAGAGGGGAACCTAGCCTCCATTTTGTATTTCTCAAAGGTGAATGGACCCTTCTGTTCCGTTGGACTCTCGAATCGTATAGCTAATTCGCGAACATTTAAATTCGTTGCAACTTTGGGCTTTATCACATTCCCATTTTCATGTTCAACAGATTCATTTTCCTTTGCACTTATATCTACTTTATCACAGATTTTTAGAGTATCAACGTTAATATTCTCATAATCACGTTCTGTATCAAAATTTACATTTTCATAATCCGAATCTTTCTCAGGAGATTCTAATATCATAGCGTTAACCTCTTCGATGCTTTTTCTAAAGAATTTAACTTGACTATAGACATCTACGTTTTCTTGTAAATTAGTCTCCGTGGGTGTCTCTAGTATAATAAGATCTTGGGTGAAGTCTTCAGGTTGGCAGGCCTGCTGTGTTGGCAAACTTGCGTCAGTCTGTGGAACAGTTGCCTCTTCGACTATAGAAAGGTTTTTCTCCAAATCAACATCTTCATAGACCGAATCCCTTTCATTTGTTGGAGTGTCATTACCAATCAGTTCATAATCTGGCGACTTAGACTTTGTGGGCGACCGGAATGTTATACTTATAGTGGACTTGAGAGGACTCTTCAACGGACTCCCTGGGGAACTCTTAGACGTACTAGACGACTGTAAATTGATATAATTCGGCCTTGTATAGTTATAGCATTCATATAATTCATCATGTTTCAAGCTAACATTCGAATATGTGGATGAGCTCTCGTGCGATGACGTCATAATCTTCATAAGATCCTCCTTTTTAGAAATCTGCTCAGAGTTTGATGACGTCGACACCGCCGACAACCTATTGAGATTCTGATAGCTTATATCTGTCGAATGCAACGGGCTCGCTTCCAAACTGTCGTGTATCTGTTCCGTATAATCTCGCAAATCTTTAACATCCTCATAGTCCGTTGCTTTCAGCTCACACTTGAGACACTTCTCCTCATCACAGTTGTCACAGTCGCTGGTTATTTTTATTGTGTGTTTGTTTTCGCTGGCTTCTGAATCACTCTCTAGCAGATCATAATTCGGCGTGACTGGGGTAATGGGGCTAGAGTTTATCGTGCTGGTTGTGAGGTTACTGGTCGACGTTTCGGCCGGCCAGTCTATCTTAATTAGGGTGGAATGACCGTCTTTTCCGTGCCAGGTGAGTCGCGTTATGAGTTTGTCCAGGTCATTTAGTACCGGGGCGTGTAAGCCACTGTAGCGCGCCGAGTTTTTTTGTTTCCGTGGTGAATTTCTTTCTCTGCAAGCGTTTTGTTAATTTAGCCCACAATTAAGCTATTAAACTTAAGACTACGATACTGTGCTAATTTGGGTATGTACCTAATGTCTATCATTCGGAACAAAATATTTCAAAATTGAAGGGATCATGAGTGCATCCATCTTCACAGGTGACATGCATTCATACAGGTCATAATGCACTAAAATATTTAATTTAAGGGCAAATCGCAACCATACTATAAAATTAAAGAGTAGAATAGTTTTTATAAACTACAATAAAATAAAAAACTAAATAATACATGATAATTTCGTTAACATCGTATTAACATTCATTCATAATGCAATAACAATTTATCTGGTCAGATAATAGAAATTTCTTCACATGACATTATTGTTAATTTTCAAAGATTTTTATATACAATATTAAAAAATTAAAAAATATTTGTATCGAAAACAATCAAATTCTACAAAATATCATTGTGCATGTGTACTGCTTTTTTTGTTTGTTTTTACTAATGCCTTGCCAAATTTGAATTTTTTGGGTAAGTTTTCTGTTGATATCAAACCGATAGTGGACATATGGACTGCTTTATATTATATATGTAATATATGAAAACGCACCCAACCCGTAATGAACGCATATAGGCCCTACATCAATTCGCATAGTATCATAGATTATGATGAATTATTAACATGAATGACATGTTATTGTTTTAGATCGATGTTAGTATTACCTGTCTGCGTGTTCGTTCTGTTGCAACAGTAATTTTTACTATCCTGAAAAAAGATGCCTCGCATTTAGCGTACGATTTTTGCGCGTATACGTACATAACTACGCACGTAGTTTGTATATTTTTAAATAAAAAAAAAATTACCACTGCATTTTTGGCATTTTCAATGATTATTATATTAAATCATATTAATTTGTTGTATCTAATCTTGTTCATTTAGAGTTTAAATCATATTCAAAATACTGTAAACTAACATCAGTCTAAAACACATTGGACACAAACTTGAATTAATCTATTTTCTTGCTACCACTATTAATACTATATTTATCTAAGAAAATAGATTATTCCTAGCGTACACAACATTTAAACATAAAACAGCAACAAAAAAACAAAAAATACCTCAGTTTGACATTTGACATTGTCACTTGGAAATCAGAAGTCGATGACAATGGACTGTCGCGATCTTTGCACACTCTGTAACAATAAATAAAAAAAAATATAACACGCGAAGTATACAATTTTGAATTTACTTTTATACTCACAATACACCTTTAATACAATATATATTATATATTTATTTACATGTCTTTTTTTATTCTATAGCAGACAATAGAGAAGGTCGATCTCTGGAGAAGTGATAATATCGAAGGCCCTTAAAACTTCCGCTTAAATGGCGCAACAAGCCGGCAACACAACCAATGCGCGGACTATGACGCGGTTGTCCATGAGCGACGGTTTTCTCCATATCTTAGACCCACCTGCTCCGCTGTCCGCTATACCATAAAAAAAAACAAACAGGTCAATAATAAGATCCATAAAAGCATACCGTTTAGCAACAGCCTGTCTTCTCGGACTCAGCGGTCGATTATAGGCCGGCCGCTTCTCCGCCAAAGGGCTACAAGTTCCACTCTCGTCGATGTAACCCATATCTTGTTGTTCCAAGTTGTCCAGGGCTACGCGTTTTCTTAATAAAAAAAATTAATATCTTTAAAATTTATAAACCAGTAGATTGTTAGGTATTGAAATAAGGCCGCGACACATTGAATCGAACAGTGATTATCAAGTTCTTTGTTCAGGCAACTTTGTCTAGAATATAGTATGTGGTATTTCATTCTTTTTAATTAAGAAGAAACTTAGGCAATATGATATTTACAGTCGAAACAGCCACATGATAAGGTCCCGTCCGAATCTCTAGAAAATTACTTAGTAAACATACCGCATATAACAACATGAGATACAGCAACATATCGCTTACAACGAGGATACTTTATCGATATTGATCCAATAACGACCAACCACTTCTTATGTCAGCAAAACAATACTAAATAATTTTAAATATACAAAAAAATTTCCTTCCAATGTCCAGTTTAATACCAATGTAACTCGATACAATACAATACTCAATGATACTGGAGTATGAAACGTAAAATGCAAAAAATATTTGTGACTGCGCTAACTAAAGAAATAACCGATTAATTTAAGAACTAGAGTTATTTTACATCTCATACAATAAGCAGCTGAGTACATTTCGTATTAACATTATTTCTTAATAAATATTTTTATTTTTTTCTGACATCTCCTTTGATTACAAGTTCACATACTTATGTATAGTTAATAGTGATATAGTTATATTATGATATATCTATTATGATATAACTTCACAGTTAATAAAACGACTGTGCTTGCTATTGCTTATAACTATCGGATATAACGTTGGGATATATACGGTCCCTTCGAAGTAGCTATATTAGGTTTTGACTATAAAAAAGCCGGCAACACAACCAATGCGCGGAATGTGGTGCGGTTGTTCATGGGCGGCGGTGTTCTCTTACCAAATTAGAGACCCACCTGCCCCGTTGTCCGCTATACAAAAAGAAAACAAAAAAAATACATAATACTTTTGTTACTTTTCTCAAAATCCTAATAAATACGTAGCATTGGTAACTATTCTAGATCTAACCAGTTTTGCATTAGAAATGGTGACAATAACAAACATTTTAACAAAAAAAATTGATTAATAACTAAATACCTCTCCAGTGTATCGGTGGGGTGGACCTCGGCGCGCAGCAGCCTTCTTGGACTTGGCTCGTTACTCACGGGATTCGAATCCACGGGTGATGAGCAAGCCGAATCATCCTGAAATCAAAATTCACTCATTAGAATTAAATCAAATATATCTTCATTCATATATAACGGCGCGGGCGCCTCAGAAGTTGCTTTGAATGGGTATTAATAAATTTATAAATAAATAAATAAATATATATAATAAATAATTATTGCTTTCTTGATGCTGACTTGAAAGAAAACACCAGACGCTCTGCCATCTTTGTTTATTTGATCCAGCGTAACGACTTCCCAAAGAGATCTTTCACTTACAGCGGCTCAAGCTAGACTTCCTTGAGCCCGCAAGCACGAGTATTTATAGACATTGTTGCATAAGGAATCCCACGCAGCTGTGCGGTAGTCAGACTGCGCATAGCATCGTTCCACGCCGCGACGTTGTATTTATATGAATGCTGTTTTTGCGCCGATACATATAATCACGGATGAACGTCACTTAGTCTAAATTTACGAAATAGCTACGCACGCGCCCAATTTTTTTTTTATAGTATAGCGGACAGCGGAGCAGGTGTGTCTCCTATATGGTAAGGGAACACCGCCGCTACCGTCCACGCATTGCCGGCTTCTTACACCACTTAAGCGGAATTTTCAAGGGCCTGAGTTACTAACAAAATGATCCGCCATATATTGAATTCATCTGTTACAAAAAATGTGATAAATGAAAAATTAATAAAGAAACGCTCGACCGATTTTGTGTAAACTTCATGTAAAACTTTTACAAATAGCCCAAACAAAGCCTAAACACGTTCGGAACATTATAAACACGGAGAATGTTCGGAGGAGCTGTTTAGACTGATCCCTGCTGCTGAATTTCACCATCGAACATCGAGGCAGAATGCAAAGTTTCATCGCTTTCACCTCGATGTTTGTGGTTCCACAAATGAGCGTTTTTTAAGGCGTTTTGCCAGCAACACCTCTCTGTGGAATCAGCTGCCAGCGTATTTCCAAACCAATACGACTTGGGCCCCTTCAAGAAAAGAGCGTACATTTTCCTTAAAGGTCGGCAACGCACCCGTGGCTGCAAGGGCTGGGGGTTCCATGGGCGGAGAACCGCTTGTCCTAGAAGAGTCTCCTGCTCGTTTGACACCGTTAATATAAAAAAACTGGGAGTGATACTATTCCGATCCGGTAACCACAAGGAAAGACGAACTCGTGAAGATCGCGGGCAACCGCTAGATCCAGATCGCTCAAGATCCCAATAGGTGGGCGTCTTTGGGGAACGCCTATGTCCAACGGTGGACTGATAGGCATCTGCCTATCAGCATCAGCTGATTATATACTTTTTTTTTAATTCCATTCAAGCACAGAAAAACTTACCGATTCTCCTAACTTCACGATATCTTCTAGTTGAGTTTCAGTAAAAGAACTGAGACCATCGCCAACTTTGCTATTGAATTCTTTTAATTTATCGTAGATCGCTTTTAAATTAGCTTGATCAAATCTGAGAATAAAAAAAATATTTTCAATCATTTTTGGTTCCTTTTTTTATTCTATAGCGGATAACAGAGCAGGTGGGTAAGGACATCGATGCCCATGAACAACCGCGCCACAGTCCGCACATTGGTTGTATTCCCGGCATTTTTACGCTGCTTAAGCGGCACTTTTAAGGGCCTGCGACATCCTCACTCACTCTGCGAAACACAGTACAAGTACCGTTTCACGCAGAGTATTTTGAGTGTGGTAATTAAGAGCGTTATAAATACCGCACGAACTTAATCTATAGAGATACGTAGTTTTCTTTTTGTATCATTCGAATATTTGTAATCATGCCATACCGTATATACGAGTCGTGTGGTACCAGCGGTTTATCAGTGGAAGTGACAGAAACGCTTGCCGTTGTATAGGCTCCGGAACCAGTGAACGGGTCTGATGAAGAAGGCGGAGGTAATCCAGGAACCGTTGACCCTGGGACGTACCGGGACTCACCCGTGAATGGATCCGCGTAACTGAAATAGGTAAATACTAAAAATTTAAATATACAAAATGATAAAACACATGAACCATAATAATAGGTAATTTATTAATTCAATACCATATATTATAATATCATGTACATATAAATAAAATAATTCACATATTTACAATTACAAATACTATTTATGTCAGAAGGGCTCTTCGCTTCGACTTTCTTCAACGCAATTTGTACTCGCACTCAATCTTATGACGCCCACCAAGACTGTACCACTCTTTCTGATGCCGAAGCGAATAGTCATTCTCCGACATATACATATATAAATAGTATGTAACCCTGGCAAACGATGCTTTTCCACATCACCTAGTAATAGCTCTAACAAATAAGGGTTGATCGTAGAAGTTTTAAAATTTAGTCTTATATGTACATATTTTTAATGCCCTCATTACAAAAAAAAAATCGTCCAAAAATAAATAAAAAAATGTTTAAAGGTGAACAACCTTTAAACATTACATCACTTAGGGGTATGAAAATAGATAAAAAGCGATTCTCAGATGTACTGAATACGCATATAAAATTTGGTAAAAATCGGTAAATCCGTTTCGGAGAAGTACGTAACTAACATGGAATTTTTATATTTAGATATAAAAGTATGTAAACAATTTATTTAATGTGTTTGACAAATTTTCTTACCCATTATTACTTGGAGCTGGTAAAGAATCCAATTTGGCGTTTGTTATAATAAAATTAGCTACTTGCTCTAAATACACTTGCGGCAGATCATTTCTGTGAACCGAAAGTATAAAATACAATGTAAACTCCATGTAACGTCCGTCGATTTAACGACAAACTCCCTAAAGCGTCGAAATCAATTGGCTTTAGTTGGTTT
>DWCF01004104.1:0-17482 GCA_018230265.1 Delias oraia
CGGAAAACGCAGAGTGGGACGTCCCGCCACACGATGGAAAGACGATCTAACAAAGGTCACGGGCAACCGCTGGATCCTCATCGCTCAAGATCGCAGCGGGTGGGCGTCTTTGGGGAAGGCCTATGTCCAGCAGTGGATTTAGATGGGCTGATGTTGATGATGATGAACGCGTGTAATATTTTTGTTGTTAATGGATTTTTTATTACAAAATGCTGCAAATGTTAATAAAATTTTTACAAAAATAAGTTTTTCTCAAAAACTTATAGTCGTTAGCGGAGTTGATTTCAAGAAAATGAATGTAAATTACTTAATTTTCTCGAAACTTTAGTTATCCGGGATTTAGCCGAGGAAAGAAATTAAAATTTTCTTTCTATTCCCGTTGTTTAAAGATTTAAATAGTTTTATAATTTGTTTCCTCCGAGCTCGCTTAGAATAAATTTCTCAACTCATGCACCCCAATTGCGCTACCTTACATTTTATAACCTCTTTATATAAACAGGAAATAGGATGACATACCAGACATTATAAAACTTGGACGGTTAGATTGAATTTAATGCAAATTATTTACTAGATAGTATAGAGAAAGGCAATCAGATTTAACAGAAATACAACGTATAGTATAGTCATAGATCAAGTAATATTTTTTTATTATAAAGCGGACAATGGGATAGGTCTGTTTGATGATAAGAGATCATCTAGGAGATAGATTGCCGCAGCAACATTGTGTTGTCGACTTTTTACACCATTTATGTTATCTAACGATAGGTTTCCGATATTACTCACTCAATAAAACATAGTACAAGTTGTATTTCATTCTATTTAGCTATTGAAGATAAATATATTACGTAGAATTTACTATTTGTGTATAAAGTAGTAAATATATATATGGCCATACATCCTAATATATGGACGTATGTATGTTAGAATTTAAAGAAAATTGACGAGTCTTGTCGAAAATGACAAAAGATGCATGAACTATCAATGTAGTATTAGGAACTAATTTTTTTTAAGAGTATTTCAGTAGATGAAGAGATTATACGCCTGCAACATCACAATTAGAAAAACTTTTCTTCTTTATAAGTATAAAATAACGAATTACTTTACAGTACTTTGCAATACAACATTTTTCATAGTTAATTTAAAAAATATAATTGCTTTATTTACTATATAGCGGACAAATGAGCAGGTGGGTTTCCTATATTGTATGAGAACACCGCCGCCCCTGGACAACCGCGCCACAGTCTGCGCATTGCTTGTATTGCCGACTTTTTACGCCACTTAAGCGGCATTTTTAAGGGCCTCCCATATCCTCACTCACTCAGCGAAACAGACACCGCTTCAAGTACAACTTCCATTTCACGCTGAGTGTTCATTTAGCCCGTGGTATCACTTCGAGCCGGCGCAATTAGTGCGTCCGCATATGCTTCGGCATGGCTCTCCCACGGGTCAATCAATTACATAAGATATAAAACCATGCAGTAAATAAGAGATTAATGTTTATAAATTATGTCTTAGGCATCATTAAATATATCTTTTTTAGCAACCGGGTATATTCTGTATTATAAATAATTCTTTAGCTGTGAATAATAAAAGCTGCTGGTTTAAGCGTATATTGAGGCCAAGCTGGTCCTTCGTATCCCGGGCATGACAATAAATGGCCACAAAAAAAGGTTTAAGGCTGTTTACAAGCACTTACGATAAGATACGAGGCACTAATACATGCTCGATCTGGCATTGAAATATACCAAGGAACTAAGAATAAAATAATTTATTAAAAATACCATTTTTTAAAAGTATGGCGGGGAACGGAGGAAGTAGATCTCTTCTATCGTAAGAGATCACCGTCGCCCAAGGACAACTACACGCCACAATCTACGCTTTGATTATGTTGTCGGCTTTTTACGCCACAGGATCGGTTTAATTTCCACGGAAGACCGAAGTGATACCACAGGTTCAGAGAATACTCAGCGTGAATCGGTACTTGTATTGTGTTTCGCAGAGTGAGTGAGGATATCGGAGGCCCTAAAAGTACTGCTTAAGCGGCGTAAAAAAGCAAGGGTAGCATTAATAAAAGGCAAAAGTAAATAATAACAAAAAACAACACAACCTATTGTGGTTCTGGTTTTCTCTTACAATGTACGAGACCCACCTCATTCGTTGTCCGCTGTACTATAAAAAAAATTATATTCAAAAAACATTTTAGTAGTTTTTAGTAGATTTTTAGTAGTTCAGAAACTTCAGAATGAAATAGGGTCCAAGGTGACAAGAAGGTTATGTTTACTTCTAGCGTATTTCAGAAACTAGCCTCCTAGATTTAGTCCTAAGTGTTATTTTGTGAAAAAGATAATAAAACTTATTTTTTTAAAGTATAGCGGACAACGGTCACCTATATGGTAAGAGAAACCCGCCGCACATAGACAACCGCGCCACAATCCGCGCATTGGTTGTGTTGCCGACTTTTTACGCCACTTAATCGGCATTTTTAAGCGCATTCGATATCCTAACTCATTCTGTGAAACACAATACTAGTACCTTTTCACGCTGAGTATTCTGTGAGCCCGTGGTATCGCTTCTGACGGGCGTGCCCAATTAGTGCGTCAGCATATGCTTCAGCAAGGGTTTCCAACGAGTGAGTTGTTTTTATTCACGACGAATTGATAATTCCGCCTTTAAGATCACTTAATAATTGTAATCCGAACATTCGTACATCAGAGAAAGTAGCTGTAAATCTTACGCTCCGAAGTAGACCAATAAAAATCGGTGTAATCCAAACAAAGCTTTATGGCTGCCCTCAATACAACAAACACTCCGTTTTTGTATTTTGTACAAGATTCAGGAAAGTGTGATAAAAAAATTTAATAACAGAAGAAGTCTCTTATGAAATACTCTGTTGTGGAATGCCATTTTCTATTACTCATTTTCTGTCCTTGATTTTAAATGCATGTAAAGAAAAATATAATGTTCTTATATTATGTATATGTATGTTCTTATATTATGGTATGATAGTCTGTGAAAATTGTGATTTGGAAATGACTCTGGAATTAAAAACAATAAATGTCGTTTCTTTTATTGTAGAGAAACTCAGTTGTGTTTTACTGACTGTTATTCCAAATCACTACAAGCAAAATCCATCCTTATATGTATTCTCAGATTAATGAATCAGGGACCTGCGTAAAGCATTGATCTCTTATAGCAAATCACATCTACCACATAATTTCGGTTATGGGTAAATGATGGATGGTATGCCTCCTGTTTTATAATATTTCTTTCTGAAGTTATAAATTATAATTTTATTCATCAATAAGTTAATATTTTTTTTTAGTACTCACTATGTTATAAAACTTGGAAAAATATTGTTTTGAAAACTATCGGCAGCTTCTATAAATTATAAGTTACTATCACATCTAACATACAATAGTGACTATAATGCAGTAGAAACAAAAACATAAGAAGACAAAAACTTAATTAATCATATTAATATCTGAGTATTTACTCATGAATTTTAATATATTTACATGGAATAAAACATATATATTTTTATGATAGTTGTGAGGCAAAAGAAAAGGCGGCTCATATAGGATAAGCGGTCTTCGACCTATCGACACCCTTACTGAGTCGCGAGTGCGCTGCGATTATTTTGGGATAGCTACGCTCTTTCAATGCAAACTTAAGTTCATAAAAGAATAAAAAATAATATAATTTACCCTTTGTAGTTTGTGTGTTTCTGGCATCAAATCTGAATGAATTTATATCAGATTGTTTTATTTTTGTCTGTGAAATTTGAAACATATTACAAGGTTCAAAAACAAAAAGCCTCTTATTTAAAAAAAATATTACTTTTATGAAAAATATTGTGTTCAGAATTGGAGGTTTATGAAATTGCTATAGTGCATAAAATAAAATTGTTTTACAATTCCGTTTGTATATCGCTTTTTCGTGTTAAGGTTTTATCAATACTTCAATTATTTTCCATACGAAATAAAATAATGAACTTGTATTTTTTGTATATTACTTAAAATTTTCTACGAACGATTTAATAAATATGACTGAAAATACAAATTTTAAAATTAATTGCAAGAAAATAATTTGGTTAAGTTAGGTAAGGAGCCAGCAACACAACCAATGGGCAGACTGTGGCCCGGTTATTCATGGGCGGCGGTGTTCTCTTACTATATAGGAGACCCACCTACTCCGTTGTCCGCTATAAATAAAAAAATATAGGAAAGAAATTTATATTATGGAATATTCAATATTTTATTAATATTATATTTAGAATGTTTGCTTTCATCTTCGTCTTTATGAAGAGGTTCATGAAAGCAAAAAAATACAAAGCTAATCCGGATATTCGTGGAAATACATTTCAACTTATGACAGGTGAAAAAACTGTGAATTTATTTCCTGCTCTTTGTAAATACAAATAAGATTTCTTTAAAAAAATATAAAATTCTAATGTCTTATTCTTTTCAATGATATTTAGGCCATAGTACCTAGTATATACTGGATAGACTCATTGAGATGCTTGCGACAATATTAATACACTCGCCTGGACATTGTCAATTCCTTCCAGAGATCGAATTAATTATAAATTAATTATAATTGTCCGGACCTGTATTCGAACAAAATACCTCTCGCTTCATGGTAGACTTATAAACACTACTTTGATACAAAAAGGCTCTCAAAAAGGCTCTTGCGCTAATTACGGAAGATATAAAAAAACTAACTTCTCAGCGAACCCTGTCCCGCGTTAAGATGTAAAGCCCACTCTGGCCAAATGCGAGAAACCGTATAAAAAATGTATAATTATTAAAATATTTCGTATTTCAGATAGCAAGAAAAATATAAATTATAGAACCCGCTTCTCCCACAGCTTTTTATAGTTTGAACATGTTTTGTATGCGTTGGTACTATACATAGCACTATATATAGTATAAATAGTACTAACCGCATTGTGTTTCATAATAGAGCAAGTAGGAGTACAAAGGTTTCGTTACGGCTACAGAACATTTAATTAGGAGTTGAGTAGTGTACCCTTACGCACGCTTCGCCAGGAATGTCTCAAGTGTTTCGCTCATGTACATAGTCCTTTTGTTACCACATTTTTAATTTAAGAGCTCCATGCAATTACATGTGTCTTAGCGTTATTCAAAAGCAATGTCGAATATTTTTAATAAATGTAATGATATACATCAGCCTATTAAAGGTCAAATACAAAAATAATTACGGCACTTCGCAAAATGGTGTTTTACTGGTAGAGAAGGAACAAAAGCGCACATCATTTAAATTTGGTTTTTACAATGGTTTTTCTTATTCAGAACTGGAGAATATTATATATAGTTAACTTTATATAAAATCTAAACTCTAACTTTATATAAAATATATAACCTAAATATATATCTTGTTATCTGATACAGCATAAAATTTAACTCTCTGTTTACCTTATGATTTAAGACTTATCAAAGTAAATTTTAGAGTTATTCTATACCAATACGACATGGGGAACTACAAAAAAGAGCGTATCTATCTCTAAAAGGCCGGCACCGTACTGACATTATTCTTGAGCCACTTGCTCAATTGCACCCGTTTTCATAAAAAAGTTCAAAATACATTTGAAATCATTACTATCTAAAACAAATCTATTAAACCAATATTTATTTGATTATTCAATAAACAATAAAAAAAACCTTTAAAATCGTTTCCATTTCATAAACAACGACGTTACACGCATAAATAAACGGATTTACAATTAAATCATCATCATCCACATCCCATCAAGTCCACTGCTGGACATAGGCCTCCCCCAAAGACGCCAACCTATTGCGATCTTGAGCGATATGGATCCAGCGGTTGTTCGCGACCTTTATGAAATCGTCATAATTAAATCATACTAAGTATTAATTCAAATGATTTAATAGAAATACTTTTTGATTGTATAGCGGGCAACGGAGTAGGTGGGCCTACTCTATGGTAAGAGATCACGTCGGCCAGAGTCAACGGCGCCATAAACCATGCTTTGGTCGTGTTAATTAGTATATAACTTTTTATAATTTCTCTATTTAAAAAAAATACTTTTTCACTATTTAAAATGTTAATTTAATCTTTCAGTTAGTAACTATAAACTAAAAGATGTAACTGTACTCACAACTTTAATTATACAAATTAAAAAGCGTAACTTGAAATGGCCCATTATAGCTAACAACTATATTTGGTCGCATATCCGGCTTAATGAAAATTGCAGTATAATAAAATACATAAAACGGAAAGTGATGCAAGCGGCTAATCCATTTACCATTGTTAGCGGGATTAGACTTAAACTGGGAATTACTAAAATTTGACGTGCAAAGTTCCAACTATTGCATTATACGAAAAGGTCTGACAGTCATACCACTTTTAAGGAATTGGTTTATAATCAATACTACTCATATTTACCGAACAAAGGGGTAGACTATAAGTTTCATCGTCATCTCCTCGATGTTTGTCGTTACACAACTGAGCGTTTTAAGGTTGTTTGTGCCGCGCACCACATTCTTTGGGATCAGCTGCCAACAAGGATGTTTCCAATACGACTTGGGAACCTTCAAGAAAAGAGCGTAATTATTCGTTAAAGTCCGACAACGCACTCGCGGCTCTGCGAGGGCAAGCCTCCTGCTTGTTTGCCACCATTACCATAAAAACATATATTGAAGCGATATTGAAGAATCTAAAATAATTGGGATACAATTTTATTAATCTATTTAAAACTAGTAGACCCGGCAGATTACTGGGACTACCAGGTCCAATTATCAAAATTCAGCAATCCATGAGCCCACTAAACCCAAAAAACAAATACACTAAAAACATCTTTTTTTTTGTATTCAGATAAGAAGTAGCCTATCCTTCTTCTGGTTCTAAGCTACCTACCAACCAATTTTCTTGAGTTTTAAATAGTGTAACTCGAATTTCTTTTGTATACATTAGAATAGATAAAAAAGGTAATTTTAAAAAGAGTAGCGCTCGGCTGTTTGCCTGACCACAAGTGATTATGGAAAACTAATATATTTATACAAAAGTTTTAGACTATCAATACAAAATATTACATTAAAATAACAAATTGAAAAAAAAGGAAGTCAAGGAGACGGTATTGTTTGAATACAATATAAAATAAAATATGGAGAGTTGAATAAGAAGAATCAAAGACAAACACTTAGCCAGATTAAGAATGGAATAATTCCAAACTTAACACCAAATTGTTAAAAAAAATTAACTAAGTATAGTTTATTGTCTAGTATATATATGTAGAAGTAATATAGTAGGCATATATTATATAAATCATACAGAAAAATATATTTCATATAAATTTGATTACAACAATAAATTCACGTCATTAGTAATGAAATAAAATAGTTGTAAGAAAATTTATCTTGCCTCGACTAGCTGGCATATTTGTGAACGTTGAAAACTAAAACCGAGGGCAGAATCTCAATCTTAACGAAATATTATTATATTTTTTTAAATTATCGTCACTTCAACCCGCCACTTAACGAAAAATGAAAAAATGAAAAGATAGCTAAATTAATTCTAGGTGCTACAGTTTCTGCATAAAAATTGAGCGAAGAAAATGCGTAATAAATAAAAATATTGTAAAGGAGATATATACATATTTAAGAAAAGATATCTAAGAAAGTAAATAACTGAAGAATATGTTTTAATTGTTTTTTCTACATTTATTAATGAGATTTTAAGATTGGAGTAAAAAGTGTAATTCTATGTAGGTATTATAAAATGCTATTTCGATTCTTAATAGAATAAAAACTGGACGCATTATCGAAATTTTTTTTTTGGTATTAAACTAAAAATTATTCTTTGAAAAGTAAATAGTGTCTGTCAAACTAATACTAATCTCTAACAATATGTATTTTTTATGATATAGCGGACAACGGAGCAGGTGGGTCTGATATATGATAAAAGAACACCATCGCCAATGGACAACCGCGCCTTAGTCCGCGCATTGGTTGTGTTGCCGGCCTTTTACACCAATTAAGCGGTGTTTTTAAGGGCCTTCGATATCCTCACTCACTCAGCGAAACCGTAGAAGTACCGTTTCACTTTGAGCATTCTGTGAGCCCATGTTATCACTTCGGACGAGCCAGCTCATTTAGTGCGTCCGCATATGCTTCGGCATGACGTTCCCACGGGTAAAACTTGACTTTTTAAAATTTAAATGTAGTTTGACTTTTTAATTTAGATTTTTTAAGTTTTCTTTTCATTAAAATGAAATTAAGTAATACATTCTTATGATAATGTTATCAGACGTTACAAGTTACCATATACAAATTAGTCTATATAAAATACAGTGATAAGCGATTTGACTTTAAAATATCTCTAATGAGTTCTAAGCTTAACGCAGAACATTAACAGAATGGCACCATTTGTGGGAATTTCATTAGTCATTCCCTACGGCGGGCATTCTATCATGGATTCCTCCCAGGTTTACGGAATAAATATAGATTCTTTGAATAAAAAGTGCTTATAATTTAACGACTTTTTACAGTGTTTAACGAAAATATTTAATGAATAGTTTGAGTGGATTCGTAGCTCATTCTTGATTATTATTATTAATTTTAATACTACAAATTTTAGCATAATTTCATACAATTTTACTGTTTTTTTTTGATTTAAAAGGGCGTTCTTAATACACACTGCACATTCATAGATCATAATACTGATCTTATAAATATAAATTAAAATGTATTTCTATGAAATTTAGGTTTCTTTTTATAAATATAATTATATTTTTATAATCAATTTTGTATATTATGTTAAAGAAAAGACGTTACGTTTCTGAAAAAGCACAAGACAAAACATTTAATGCCCTACAATCATCATCATCATCATTTCAGCAGTAAGACGTCCACTTCTGGACATAGGCCTCCACCTTGGACCTCCATGAATACCTGTCGAAGGCGACCTTTATAAGGTCGTCTGTCCATCTCTGTATAAATTGTGGATAGTAATATTTAAAATAATTTTATTTTTAGACGACAATATGCAATAGAACTGACAGCTGTCAGCGGGAAAATATCATAGAAGATTAAAATAAAGAAACTACTACATACAAAAAGGTTTTTCTTTACACGAAAACAATTTATAAATTTCGCCACGTTGAAGGATTTGCTGACGCACTAATTGCGCCGTCTCGTCCAAAGTAATACCACGAGCTCACAGAATATTCAGCGTGAAATGGTAATTGTACTTGAAACAGTGCATTTACTGTTTCGCTAACTGAGTGAGGATATCAGAGGCCCTTAAAAATGTCGCTCAAGCGGCCTAAAAAGTTTGCAACACAACCAATACGCGGACTGTGGCGCGGTTGTCCTTCTCTTACCATATAAAAGACCCGCTTGAACCATGTTCCGCTATACCATATAAAAGTATAAGAGTGGTGCTTTTTAACACATAATTGGATTGTCATTACTGATTTTGTTAATAGAAATTTAATTGAAATTTGCGCCTTTTTTTATTCAAACAATTAATAAACAGTTTGAAATGGATATAACCGCTTGTTCTTATCACATCCTTGGGTTCCATTACTGACTATTAGAATTTAAGCATAATTCCACAAACTTTGTAGGTTTTTGCATAATTTTTTGGTACTATATATAGAAAATTAGGCCTAAGTAGTAGCAGTAGTTTTTTGTGTTTAAAAACGAACAAAATTGTAATATTAGGGTATGAATGGCTGGCCTAGTTTTAACAGTTTGTAATAGGAGTGTTTTATAAAGGTATATTTGAAGAGTAATTATTGTTTAAATCTATTTGTGTTACAAAAAAATACTTTGTAATTTTGCATAAATACTATAAAATCTTTGGAGACTATTTGTGGCGTTATACCTGTTTTAATACTTGGTTCATTCAACTTTTTAAGTTTGTTTCATATTTATAACAAGCAATTATTATTTTATTTAATATACCCTGTTCAAATGCAAAGCTTTGAAAAATTGCTTACAAAGTCTGACAAAGTTCGGCTTCATTGTAACGTTATACAAATAATGTAATTTATGCACGTTTATTTTTCAATTTGTTTGCCTTACATTGTTAGGAATTGAATGTTGTTTGATTAACAGCGATGCCTTTTTCGCGTTGAAGCTAAATTTGAAATAAATACATCAATTGTATATACAAATGAAATAGGTCAAATTGGATTCTCAGTCCAAACTCCAAATTATTACCACCAATTACGGTTTTTTCGAAAGTATTTCTGTTAAGGCACAGGGTTCTTATGGAGAGAAAATTGTGAAAGTTTAAGCTCAGTCAGATTTGAGGCACCAAATATTATACCGGCAAAAAAGGCAGCAATAATTTGTGTCGCTCACTACCACTCTGTGAAATCAGTTTCCTGTAGAGGTATTTCTAAACCAATACGACTTGGGTACATTAAAAAAAGAGCAAAAAAGACAAAGCAAAGTGCGGATTGTGGCCATCCGCGGAGGACACCCGCCTGTTATACTTTACATCTTTTCATTTTAGATATAGTATAAATTTGTATTGGTAAAACGTGTTGAACATTACATTTACTTTCACTTTTTTAGAACACCTAAATTTTATGAAAAAGCCTTATTGCGCTCTGTAATTACTCGCTAGTCTGTTGAAAAGCTGCTGTATTTTTTTTGTTCCTTTAACAATGAACACTATTTCTATGTAACAATGTTTAATGAGATGGTTAAGAATATTTTCAGATGATGAATGTCTTTGCTTTTGCATAGAATACGTGTTAAAGAGCATAACTGGGAATCCAGGTAATTACCTACGTTAATTATTTCTATAGGAAACTAGAGTAAAGCGCAATCCTAGTTTTTTAAAAACCTCGATAGCCTGTAAATAAATTTTTGGAAGGCACTAAAAACGATAAAAATTATCTATTTTTAGGTAGTCGGGTAAAAAGTACATATATTTATCCTAATACGGTCTGGCAGCTATCACTATACAAAATTTCATCAGTTTCAGTCCAAACATTAATGATTTGCGTTGCAATTTATGGTTGGTGTAACTAAGCTGATTTTGTATTATTTGTATTAATGCCAGTGGGTAAAACAATTATAATTTGAAAATAATTTTATACAAATCCATAATAATCTAAATATCTTTTAAATTACGTGGCAAACGATGTCGGATAAATTAAATTCAATAATGATTTATTGGAGAGAAATTGTTACGCCACTGGGTAATATAGAAAATTGTTAAAGATTTTAATCTGGCTTATACGAAATCAATCTAGCTACAACGATGTTTTGTTGAAATCGTTTGTTTGATATTTTCACAACTTGTACGTTTGCTGTGTAGTTTTATAAATGTTGTCCTTCTAAAGGATTTTACAAAATAAAATAATCTCTGAAACAATCCATCAAATTAAAACAATAGAAGTTATTATATTTTATGTTATAGCGGACGACGAAGCAGGTGAGTCACCTATATGAAAAGAGAACACCGCCATCCATGGACAACCGCACCACAGTCCGCGCATTGTTTGTTCGCCGGCTTTTAATGCGGCACTTAGGCGGCATCTTTAGGGGCCTCCGATATCCTCACTTATTTAGCGAAACACAGCAGAAATACCATTTCACGCTGTGTTCCCTTTGAGCCCGTGGTATTACAACGGGCAAGCTGGCCTTCAGTATGGCTCTCCCATGGGTTTATACTTGTACTATAGATTTTAAATAACTTAAATTACACAAAATTATATAGTTTTATTCTTAAATCCATAATTATGTTTTTTTCTTAATTTACCCAATGCTATAAAAATTTTTATTCTTAAATTTATATATTTTGTTTTTTATTTGTATAGCGGGTAACAGGAGGTTAATCTCTTATATTGTAAGAGATCAACAAAGCACAAAGCAAAGTTTTCCGCGTCAGCTAGTAACGTATTTACCAATGAAAGCGTTATATATGCCTATTGTTAGAAATTTTAATTTATTTATTCACAAGCGATTGATACCTTCACGAATTTTAAGTACACAAATGTGGTACACATACGTTCTAACTACATATATATATACAGTATACAGTACAAAAGTCCAGTTATAAACTCTCAATGAAATCTATTGCATAATATATTACCACAGCTAGTAATGTAGTTTGGTAAAACTTTATAATTTATTCGGTCTTTGGCAGGGCTGGACTGTGACCGGATTAAGCTGACGCAGGAATTGGGCTGGCTCGTCTAAAGTGAACACCATGGGCTCACACCAGCGTGAAGTAGCCGGGAACGCACCCGCGGCCCTAAAAGAGCTGAAAGTATCCATGAGCGGAGGACCTCATATCCTCGATGAGCCATGTGCATCCGTTTTCATAAAAGTACTTCTACTGTGTTTTTCAGTGAGTGAGGATACCAGAACGCCGTGAATTTATACCGCTGAAGCAAAATAAAAGGCATGCCCATGTGCAGCGGGGATCTCTTACCACAGATGAGACACGCTTGCTCGTTATACATTAAAAAATGTTATATAATTTTATAAGAATCGGTCGAGTTGTTTCTGAGAGTTTGGTAACAAATACCGAGATACTAGATTTTTATAAATAAGATATTGTATAAGCTTAAATAGACCGAATCAAATGTGATTAATCAATGTCTGGACAATTTATACACACTTTTCACTCGCAAAGAATATTATTTCGCCCGTGTACAATAATTAATGTTGGTTTTGATTTATTATACAATACATTTGCGGTATTTGTTTGGATTAATTTCTGTTCTGGAATGGATATTTCCAGACCACCGTTAATTTGTTTTATATAGTTGTTATCTGTATTTCTTTGCTTTAATATAATCTACAAGTATTAACACAAACTGTCCCTTACTCTCCCCATAGGAGAGACATGCTGAGGCATACGCTAACGCACAAATTGTGCCAGGTTTCTGAAGGATACCACGGGCTCACAGAATACTAAGCGTAAGATGATAGTTGTATTTGCAACGGTACTTCTAACGTGTTTCGCTGAATGAGTGAGGTTAAAGGAGGCCCATAAAGAGGCCGCTTAAGCGGCGTAATAAGCCAGCACCACAACAAAAACGTGGATTATGTCTCTGTTATCCATGGGTGGCGGGGTTCTCCTACTATGTATATAGGAGATAATAAGCCAATGCTAAAAAGCCGAAAATGATAAGCCTCTGGTATAAACTCAGTGAAACACAGTACACGTACTGTTTCACGTTGGTATTCTTTGAACTGATATCATTCCATAGAATTTTACAGCAAACTTAGTTAAATATAAAAACAAACTTCATCAATAATGTAATTTAATTATTTACGTTGTAGAAATATAGCACCTATTTTTCATAAAGTCTAAAAGTCAAAGTCAGAATGTTTTGAAAGAGCTCTAAAGTTGTGTTTTCATTTTAATAAAAGCCTTTTTACCTCACCTCACGATAAACTGGGTTCAAGGAATGAGATCCCAGATAACTTTCAGTACTTATTCAGTGCTGTTTATCTTTCAAACTTTTCACTCATAATATACTTTCTGATGAGTAAATATGAGATTTTGATGAACTGTCTAGACCAGAGGTTTTAGAAATTTCAATTTATTTAGTTAAAACTTGTGGAAAATATTATGTATAATTATAGATTATTAAAACATAGTTTAATAAATATAAACTTCCAATCCAATACGATTTGGGGATCTTCAAGAAAAGAGCGTACCTCTTCCAAGGCTGGGAGTATCCATGGGCAGAGGACCGCTTGCCCTAGGTGAGCCTCCTGCTCGTTGGCCACCGATGGTATAAAAAACCTGTCTTAACGTAATTAGGATACAGATAGACCGATTGACATGGTTTTATAATGTGAACGTTTGTGAACTTAACATAATTAATACTCGCTGTTTCATCATCAACATGGAGGTAGAAAGTAAATCTTTATATATTAGCTCATCTGACAAACATTGTTTTGCCATATAAATGAAAAAAGTTCTACGCTATCGTAGACCTTTTTATAGACCTTAAGCTCTGCAGCTTTTCTGTAGAACTGTATATATCTTATCGTTAAGTCAGCGTTTTTAAGATATATATTACGGTCGTTTTTTGACTATGTAAGTCCGTATACTACAAAAATATTTATTATTTTATTGATATTATTACTCACAATCAACCTAGCTTACTATTGGTGAAAGCATTTTAAATATTATTTCAACAGATCCAGAGATTACCTCCTACAAATTCAGAAATGTGTACACAAAATTATAAGGCAATACAATGTTGACAATAAGCAACTTGTTAAAACATTGGCAATTAGTGAAGTGTACCCGTGGGAGAGCCATGCTGAAACATATGCTGAAACACTAATTGGGCCGGCTAGTCCGAAGTGATACCACGGGCTCATAGAATACTCAGCGTGAAACCGTACTTGTACTGTGTTTTGCAGAGTGAGTGAGGATATCGAAGGCCCTTCAAAGTACCATTTAAGGCGCAAAAAGCCGACAACACAATAAGTGTGTGGAGCGTGGCGCGGTTGTTCATGGGCGTCGGCTCTCTTATCATATAGGAGACTCACCGGATCCTTTGCCCGCCAAAGCCTAAAAAGTGTTGGTAGATATGTAAAGAAATACATATTTATTTGTAAATTTTTCCGGGTTTAGTGCTGTCACTGTCTATATAGATATAGATTTATATGTGATATTACAACATAATGTATTAAACTTATGTTAAAAGAAGAGACTACGTACAAGATGATGTAAAGATGATGACACACAAAGATGCAGAAACGACCTTATAAAGGTCGCCGGAAGACGCTGGATGCAGGTCACCTCCAACAGGTATGCATGCATAGTGGTCCGAAAGGGAGATTTATGTCCAATAGTGGATGTCCTACGACTGAAATGATAAAAAGTAATATTAAAATTATTGAAAAAGCATCAATAACCTTTCTTTGTTTACAGGTTTGTGCTAATTTCATTTTGTGTCCAGATATTTAAGACATTTGAATATGGCATACAAAATTATTTGTTTACAGAAGAACAAGTTTATTTATAATTAATATATAGCCTAGCGGATCAAATTTTTTATTCCTCTGTAGAAATTGTCGAATATTATAAATTACGTAGTCGGAACATTAAATTACAACGACGTTAAATGTCTCACTTTAAAAGCGATAAGAAGACACTTAACTTGGTAACCCGGCGTTAACCGACATTTGAAAGTTGATTAATGCGATTCACATTTGCCGCTGACGGGGACACCTCAGCAAAAAGAAGTTCTGTTATTTATAGGCGACGTTTCGACCTTTGACCCGTGAGTTTATAAGATAAGAACTTTAAATAACTTTAAATAATGACTAATAAATTGTTTTCTATTGTGTGTGTGAGTAAGACTAAGGACTAAGGACTAAGGACTGATCTTTACCCCTGAGTTTAAAAGAAACCTTAAATACCTTTAAAGATAAATTATTTTCATTAAACAGAATTTATCTGTGTGAGTAATTACAATATATAAATGGTATAGTGGGCAACGGAACAGGTGGGTCTCCTCTATGGTTAAAGATCACCGCCGCTGCGAACCGCGACAAAATCAGCGCTTTGATTGTGTTGTTTTTTTACGCCGATTGAACTTCCAATAATCATAATTAATTCCAGTAATAAATAAATATTATAATGTAATAATATATTAATAATAATAATATATTGTCACATAATATATTACCATTTATATATGTATGATAATATATGTTCTTTGCATTTAAAATTGGCGTTTTGTCGTACTGGCTACTTTGATCTCAAATATGTCTTCGGTTAGGAATTCCAATTTTGAATTTAAGCATCTATTTACTCGTGTACTTTTGTATTGAAAATGCTAATTTAAATTCTTTTCTTTTTGTTCTTTGTGTCCTTTGTTTACAATGGATAATTGTTTCACAATTATATCACATTAAAAGCCACATAGATAAGAGGTAGTATAAGCCTACCAGGAAGCGAGAGGTATAGGATTCTTTTCTCTGTCTGAATAAAATATAATATATTTGTAGGACTTAATTAAATTTATTATATTTAATATATATATTTTCTACGATAATTGGAAGGGCTGATAGTGGCTGGGCGAGTCTCTCAACTCTGTCTTTCCTATGGGAAAGCTATGCTGAAGCTGATGCCACTGGCTCACAGACTAACATAAAATAGTACTAGTAATCATTATATGATTGAGTAAACCGGACCTAGAAAATATTACTATTTAACTATTAAACCATTACTCGTCGTGAAAAGGCAACGCAGCCTAAGCACGGTTGTCCATGGGCGGCTGTGACCTCACCATAAAAAAGACCAGCCTGTTTCGTTGCCCGTAACACGAAAAAAATATATGTTGTATTGTGTCTATATTAAAAAATAGTAATAATTACGATATTGGCAGTGAATGAAGCCTCAGTTTAACCTCTTGGGATGTTAAGTTCAACACCCCACTCGCCACGTACGTAATTACAATAAGTAATTAATTGTATCATAATCCCATTGCTCATAACTAAACACGAGGGTGACAATTCAACAATATAAATTATTCATTAATATAATTATCTATTAGCCAAATTCCAATTGTATTTTTATGGTACCTTTTCTATGGTATAGCGGACAATGGAGCAGGTGGATCTCCTATATGGTAAGAGAACACCGCTGCCACACCACAGTCCGCGTTTTGATTGTGTTGCCAGCTTTTTACGCCGCTTTAGTGTCATTTTTAAGGGCCTGCGATATCCCCACTTACTCTGCAAAACACAGTGCAAGTACCGTTTCACGCTGAGTATTCTGTGAGCCCGTGGTATCTCTTCGGACGTGCCGGCTCAATTAGTGCGTCAGCATATGCTTCATTGTGGCTCTCCCACGGGTGAGAATACTTAATCTTATTTTACCCTAATACATTAAGAAATAATTTAAATAATATGACGGCAGCCTATCCGTGAAGAAAAAGAGGGTTGACGTGTGTCTGGCATCCGCTTAAAACAAACGAATTGAATAAAGTCATGTTATATGAGGGTATGATTATGTTTATAAGATTTGTGTTTTAAAATTTTTATATTAAAGTAAACGTTCTTGTTTGTTATATTAACATCTTTAATGATTAAAGTTATTTATCACAGCTACTTAAATGTTACTCAAAATTGGGAATGATTTCTAATTCAACATGCATTTTAAATTGTAAATATGGTCAAGAAATATACTAACCTAACCGAGTTTCTTTACTATTTTTCTCGGATTTGGAAGTATGAATTCAAAAAAATCTGTATTCTTACACTGGCATTCAGAAATGTTTAATTTTTTTTCATGTTAACGTTTCAAAAGTTGTAAAATTAAGATTATGTTCACGATCACTATTATAAGTCAACTTTAGTTTGAAACTAGACCATTATTTGTTTAGAATTTATATATTTATTTTTAACGATCTATTACAATACCGTGTGATTACTGGATCAGAATAGTACCACTCCCAGTCTTCCTAATGGGATGTCGAAAGAGGCGACTAAAGGACACTTCA
>DWCF01004105.1:0-17470 GCA_018230265.1 Delias oraia
ACACAATGCAACGTCAGTGGGAAAAGGGATATTTTTCTTTACAGGCATTTCCTTTTAAGCCTTCATTGATTACATAATAACATTTTCTGTAACTTATAAATATTACAACAAATAAACGTGTATATAACAGACTGGATTAAATGCAATAAATTTGAAGCATCTTTAAAATTTAGTTTGACAGGCAAAACATTTTGCCGCGTTATTTAATCGTCTTATAGTGGACTCGGTAGATGTTTTTAGAGTTCAATTATGAACCCTAAGCAATACATGGGCCTACTAAACCCGAAAATCAGATAATAACAGTACCCTTTTTATATGCGGATTAAAAGTATGATCTGCTCCCGGTCCTAAACTACTTCTCCACCAATTTGCAACCTAATTTACTGTTCGAGGTTATAAATAGTTTAGTTACAGTTCTTTATACATTCTTTAGTTATACACGATTTTCTTTTAAATAATATATTGTATTATTTTAAATATTTTACAATGCTAAAAAATTGATTTATTTTATTAAATAGTAAATGCTCGAATGAGATTTGTTTGTAAGCTAACATTCCATTTGGTTTTCGCAATAGGGAATCCACGTTAGTGAGAAAGTGACAGTATTCAATACGTCTTAAGTGAATCAACAATGATAAGGTAACTAAATTCTGCTTATTGAGGTTTTTTTATAAACAACAAGATAATACTTAACAAAGCGAAGTACAAAGGCACCGTTGTATGTACATTTTGTGTTTTAAACACGTATTTCTACAAGAATGTCATTATTCATAATTCGTCGATTAGATTTGAAATGAATTGATAAAACTGATACACTCGTTATAGTAACAATTTATTATTGTAGGGTCAAACCGTGAATCATTGCCATGTGGAAACTTTATCGTAGTTCAAAGACCGATGAGAGCTGTTTATCTCAAATATTATGTCACTGGAACTATTCTTGAATTGTGTTCTGTCCCGTTTTCGCAAAAACAAATGCACAATAGTCTGAGAATGATGGCATATTTAAGACATTGATTTAACAATAATAATTTTGCACCCGTGGAAGAGCCATGCTGAAGTAACGCACTAATTGGACCGGCTCACAGAATACTCCGCGTGAAATGATCGTTGTACTTAAAACGGTGCTTCTATTGTTTCGCTGAGTGTGTGAGTATATCGGAGGCTCCTAAAAATCCTTTGATTCTTATATTCTCCGAACTATGTATGTCTGTCTGACTATATTCCGATATTGTCTTTTAGATTTGTCTAGAAGTTTTAACAAAGCCTTTAAAAAAAAATTAAATATAAAACTCGCATATTGAAATCAAAATCCCTTAAAGAACGCATTAAAATAATTAATATAATAAAAAAAATTGTAAAACATAAAGCTATGAAATAATTACTTCAATATTCAAACTATGACATAAACTTGCTTAAGAAAAACGAAAAACATATTTACAATTAATTATCATTATTAAAACCATTAAAACCACAATCTTAATAATTTTAAATTAATTTCATGTGATAATTTTCTTTATTCGTGATATCGTTAAACATTTAGGGGAAGACCATTTCTTGATAAAAAATTATTAAAACGTAATAAAATCGTTTTATAATGAGCATGAGGCCCACCGAGATAAGCCGTCCTCCGACCATAGACACCCGTTACTCCTCTAAGGCCTTGGATAAGGTGCGACCTTTGCAACGAACGCGTTGCTTCGCATTTAATATTATACCGGACCGCGAAAGAAACGTGGTGCACCTTCCAGTATGGATCCAGTATTAGGATTCGAAACGTATGAAATATTCCGCCCAGTTCTTGCTAAATAAATTCGCAATAATGAGATAGTGTAGCATTGACTCAAACTGTATACATTGTTACGCCACTATAATTGTTTTATACGATAGTCTTTTGATAATGCCTATTTCGTTTGAATTTTTTCCGCCGACAAACAGTTAAAACAAAATAAGAGCTATATAATAGACCAGTTAATAAATTACACTAATAGATAATTTATTCGGTCTGTGGCCGGGCGAGTGTCTTAAAACTTACGCACCCGTGGGAGAGCCATGCTAACGCATGACGCACTAATAGTTTCGGCTAATTTACTAAATTGTTTAAAAAATATCATATTATTAAATATAAATTATAAATTTACATAAAACTTGTAAAATCAATCAAATTTAAAGTGTTCTTTAGTAGATATTGTCAAGTATGTAAAATCGTTGTGGCTCGTAAGTGATACGACAAGCTCATAGAATACTCAGCTTGAAACAACACTTGTACTGTATTTCGGAGCGAGCGTTATCGGAGGCCCGTGAAATTATACCGCTCAGACGGCATCAAGGAGCAAAATTACAAGCGCGGAACCTAGTGCGGTTGACCATGGGCGGTGATCTCTTACCATAGAAATCTGTTAGATCCATAATTGCTCGGTATACAATAAATATGAATCTTCACAAAGGTCCGTAAAATTATACCGCTCATGTTAAAAGGGCAACTCAACAAAAGCATACATTGTAGTGTGGCCATGGGCGGCGTTCTCTTAGTGATTAGAGAAATCTAAAACAATTCGAATTACTACAAATACTAATGTGTCTAGTGAAGTTATAAAAACCTTGATCGCTTTTCGCAAGTTAATACTCGAATGAGTTTTTAGGTTAATTTATTTGATAATATACAGATATTTAATCACTATATAGAAGGTATGTATGCCGTTACATACTTTAATTCGTGGAAAATACCTACAACCTCTCTCAATAACTACGCCCGGTTTTTTGTATTCCAATGATGTGCCACTAGCCACGAAAAAGTAGTTTAAAGTTTGATTATAATATATATATATATATATATAGTATAGCGGACAACGGAGCAGGTGGGTCTCCTACCTATATGGTAAGAGAACACCGCGGCCCATGAACAACCACGACACAGACCGCGCATTGGTTGTATTACCGGCTTTTTCGGCCGCTTAAGCGTCACTTTTAAGGGCTTCCAATATCCTCACTCACTCTAAACAGTATAAGTACCGCTTCACGCTGAGTATTCTGTGAGCCTGTGGTATCACTTCGGATGAACCAGCCCAATTAGGTATTATATATAAATAAATACAGTGTAAACTCTATATAACGACACTGAAAACTTTAATCACAAGTTTTATGTACATGATAAGTATAATTATATCTACATGTACAGTATTCAGCGAAAATTATGGAAGAAGATTATCATTAGAAAATGCGATTAAATTTATATTTTTCAAAGTCTTGATACAAATATAAATTTGTCCTTAATTTGGCGATATATATTTCATAGTTTTTTAAAAAAATAAACAACTGATCGTTGATTCATCAATCAACGATCAATCAAATCAATCATCATCGTCAGCCTATTAAGTCCACTGCTGGACATAGGCCTCCCCCAAAGACGCCCACCTATTGCGATCCTGAGCGACTTGGATCCAGCGGTTGCTCGCGCCTTTATGAGATCGTTTTTCCATCGCGTGGCGGGACGTCCCACTATGTGTTTTCCTGTACGGGGTCGCCACTCGAGAACCCATTGCCACGTTGCTCATTGTTCATTCATTGTATGATATTCTCAAATCAGTAAAAAAAAGCTAAAAGACATGGTAAAAAAACGTTACTTTAAATTAATGTAAGGCTATATTTATAAACTATTTTATCGTTTTAAAATGTAATTCAAACATTGTGTTTGTACCCAAAAAAAAAAATTTGAAATTAAACTACTTAGTTATGGCAAAATTTAAACAGCAAACTGATTTAAAAACTTTTAAACTGTATAGAAACTTTAATCTATCTTATATAAAAATACATTTATCCAGCGTGAGAATTTTGTTATAGTATTGAGTACAACGGAGCAGGTTGGTCTCCTATATGGTAAGAGAACAACGCCGCCCATGGACAACAAGGCCACAGTTCGTGCATTGGTTGTGTTGCCGGCTCCGATATTCTCACTCATTCAGCGAAACTCAGTAAAATACCGTTTCACGTTGAGCATTATTTGAGCCCGTGATATCACTTCGGACAAGTCGGCCCATTTAGTGCATCCGCATATGCTTCAGCATGAATCCCACGGGTGTGAAACGGAGATTGATTAATAGCAGTTCTACATTAACTTTTTCTTTTATATTAACATTGGGAATTAAGTAAATACTTTTAATATTTATCGGAGATGACCTCGGTTTAGAAATATATTGCAGCACTATGTTTTGTATTTATTTCGTTAAACGGACATGTTTAAGTGACAGTCTAGTCTCCATGCAGAGTCGTCTAATAATAACATCTGTTAAGTTTGGCAATGTCCCAACTGAGCTAGAGTTTGACAAAAAGAAATAGATTGCCTATGTAGTAGTGTATACAATTCTTACAAACAGCTGTTTTGAAAGGAACGAGTGAAGCAAAAGTTTGAGAAAGCTGCAACATTTGAAATAACGTCCTCTCGGTTAATAGTTTAGTTAACTCTGGCCGTGGGAATAACTAAATATTCACGTGCAATTAAAAACATGTAAAGTGTAATTGGTTCGAGACATACCGATTTGAAATCGTCCTCAATCCTGGCCGTCGGCAGAATACCAACAAGGATAATGCATTGCCCGCGGTCGAAACCAAAAACAGGGCGAGGAGTAACACCTCCTCAACCAGCTGGTCTTTCGGTTCCATTCCCTTGCTCAACGCTCGTCAATTAGACAAGAGTATAAATTGTTCCATATAATCATCACTAACACTGATACGCTACACTCTCAGTTTAACTGCAGTAATCGCGCTAAGTTTTGAGAACACGCTAAGCCATTCGGCAGCGTCTTTCCCGCTTCGCTGTCGTTCGACAACTGAACGTTCCCACTCGAGTCTCGACAAGCGGCTAACCGACTCTTCCAAGAGTTCGTTTGACTATAAAGCGATAAAAGCGCTGGTCACAACCGCACCGTTCTAATTTTACGTAACGTACTCAATTGATGAGGTGCATGGTTTTTTTTGAAAATGGTGGCAAACCGTAATACCACGGCATCGCAGAATAGTCAGTGTGAAATGGTAGTAGTACTTGAAACGGTACTTCTACTATGTTTCGCTGTGTGAGGATATCGTAGGTCTAAAAAATGCTACTTAAGAGACATTAAGCGGCGGCGGATTATGGCGCGGTTGTCCATGGGCAATACCATAAATAAACAGAAAAGAGGCTCAGGCAGTCCATCGCCCATGCACATCAGCCCTTGCAATGTTTGCGTTGCCGGTGTGTTACATAAAGATACGCTCTTTCTTTGAATAACGGATTTGTAGTCATATAAATTTAGAATTAATAAGATATAATTAATAATATCAATAAAGTCTAACTTATTGATAGAAGATCAGAGTAATTCACAAAAACATTATATATAAAAATCAGCTTTGAAGTATGTACCCATGTGGCTTCCAAGCTTTGAAGCTTATGGAAATCTGCTTAATGCAAGCGTATAAAACATAAAATAGCAATCACGTATCGCCGGTCATAATATATGAATACAATGAGTGATACACCTAAACTTGGTTGCTTATTCATGACATCCTATTCCGATATTCAACAAGTTAAAGCGCTGTATATGCCACACGTGTTTCTTACTAAGGTTTATAGCGCTGCAAATGATAAAGGTGTTATTTCCCCGGCATCAAAACCCAACGCTCTAAGCCACTTGTGGAACACAAACATGCATTCCGTATGTTTCAAGACGCTACCGTTAAAATTTAAAAATATGACTATAGAAATCAATTGAATTTTTAAAAACTTAAGGATATAATTAAAAAATACAGGGCATTCCTAGCTTTGTTAACAATCGACATAAATTAAGTTTATAATGTAATAGTATTTTATGGTCTTCAAACCTTAAAGTCGTAAATCTATTTTAATATTGTTTTGTTTTGAACGTTTTGTTCCCTTTTCTATATCGTCAATGTCTTGAAACCAGTTTTTTTAAGCGATCTTCAAAAGAAAAGGAGGTCAGCAATTCGATGTGCATTTTCTTTCTTTTTACTTTGTGTTTGCTTCTATGTACGTACATTTACGAAAAATATCATAGAAAGCCGCCGTAAAAAAAAATATCCTTTATTAACGCAACCTTTTACGATCTTTTAGACATTGCAGCGAGTCTATATTTTTTCATAGACTCTAAACTTTTTCATAGAATCTAAACTTTTTTATAGAGTCTAAACTTTTTCATACATTCTAAACTTTTTCATAGAATCTAAAATTTGTCATAGAGTCTAAACAGTTACAAATAACTAAGTATGTATTTAGAAATAAAAATTCTTAGTAAAGAATACTATTGCTTAAATTTAAAAAACCTTTTATCATAATTGCTTTAGCCATTATATATTTCAAAATCTGAATGCTGTTAAGTGCTCAACAAGGGTTTACAATGGTAATATAATCTATTTTTCTATTTAAGACCATTATTGTCCGTTTAGATGTAAACAAATGACTAAATGTATTTTTTTCTTGTATATCGGAGAACGGAGCAGACTGCTCTGCTCTATAGTAAGAGATGATGCCCATGCACAACCGCGCTACAGTCCACGTTTTAGTTGTGTTACCGACTTTTCACGGGTCTACAACGTCCTTAATCACTCATAGAAATACAATGCAAGTACGTTACGTTAGTCATTTAGCCCGTGGTATCACTTCGGGCGAGCCGGCCCTATCAGTGCGTCAGATTATACTTCAGAATACGTAAACAACTATAAATATTTTTAGGGACCAGAAATTAAACCCGATAAATAAACAAATATAAACATAAGACCACCTATCTACGTGGCTTTTAAAATGACAAAAGACACTAAATCAAAAACATTTACATATTAAAACCTAGACTCCTTTAATTAATTACAAAATGTCAAGTATAATAGTTCATATAAAAGTATTCAATTATTTTTATTACATTAAAGGTAGATTACAATTTTGCTAATAAAGTAATTATCTCCCCGAAATAAGAACTTCGAACTTCTACAGTAGGTCTGTACGTTTCATAAACCACTAAGCTAAAAAACGAATCAAATATCATTTATTTTTTATGATATTTTTATAAACAAGACAAATCTTTCAAATTGAAAACTCGAAATTTATAAAAATACTTTTTTAGCATATTGATCTCAAAGGTTGTTACAGAATAAAATAAATCTTTATGTGATTAAAAGAAGACATACATATGTCTTTAAAACTTTATCGAATAAATCTATGATTTATTCAGACATCTCATTAATTAAAACCTGTGGAAATTGATATTAATGCACAATTATACGATGCGCCTGTTGTGGGTGGAAAATTTATCATTTCAACTATTTCCACGGAAAACGTTTCATTGTCTATTGGATGCGTTCCAAAATTATTGAACATTGCGTATACGGTTATTGGATGTTGTGAATGAGTAGCAATACTAATTAAATTATTTTTGGAAAAAAATTTATACCTACCTCAAAATTCCCATAAATATTTGTTATTATATAATAACTTCATCGTTTTTCCACTGTTCATTAAACCCTCGTATTTCATCGAGTTTTGTGTAAAGTAACACGCAGGGTGCATAATTTATGCAATCATCTCATAAGATTATGACACTTTCAGCATCTGCCATACATTGAAAAGCCTGAATGGCGGGACCATTTTGCAGCGACATACCATTTGCCATCTCTTTTACTATCCGTAGATACGATATTTCGATCTTAGGTATTACGATCATTCTTTTACGATCCATAGACTACATAGAGAAAGACATACCTAGATCCAAAGCCATAGAGCCAAATAAGTGAAGCATATATTACGACGGGCTTACAGAATACCAGCGTGAAGCAGTACTTGTAATGTGTTTTAAGGAGTGAGTATACCACCAGTCCCTTAAGTACCATTAAAGCAGCGTTAAAAGCCGACAACCCAAGCGAGAATTGTGGTGTGGTGGACCGTGGGCGGTGCAATAAAAAAAGATACTCATACAATCATCTCTTTTTGTTTTTAATAAAGGTTTGAACAAGAGAATTATAGATATTTTATATTTCTCACGTGTTAAAAACCCAATTTCAAACTTACTGTTTGAAATGATATTTTAATTACAAAACGGTTTTTCGTCTAAATTGCTGAGATTTTCATGTACTTAGATTAACAGTTAACTCTTTAGTATAAAAATTTCTTGAATACTCCACGTCAAATGGTAGTTGTAATTTAAACGGTGCTTCTGCTGCGTTTTGCTGAGTGTAATCTTAATCTTTCCTTATTTCTTATTATTTTTGTATGGTACAGCGGACAATGGAGCAGGTGGATCTTCTGTATGGTAAGAGAACACCGCCGCCTAGACGGAGTTGCCGGTCTTTCAAGCCACTTAAGCGGCATTTTTAAGCGCCGATATCCTCACTCACTCAGCGCACACAGTAGAAGCACCGGTTCAAGTAAACTACCAATTGACGTTGAGTATTCTGTGAGCCCGTGATATCACTCCGGACGAGCAAGCACAATTAGTGCGTCAGCACGACTCTCCTACGGGTACGATAATATTAAGACACTCGCCCGGCCACTGTCAAGTCCTTCCAGAGACCGAATAAATTAAAAATCAATTATAATTTTAATTGTCCGGACCGGGTTTCTAACCCGATACCTCTCGCTTCATGGTATACTTATTAAACCACTCAGCTACGAGGCTCTCAAAAATTGTTTCATAATAATAATTTTTTTAATACAATTGGTGGCAAACGAGCAGGAGGCTCAACCCAGGGCAAGCGGTCCTTCGCCCATGGACACTCTCAGCTCTTGCAGAGCCGCAGTTGCGTTGCCGGCCTTTAACTAGAGTTTATTTCTTCTCTGTCAAATAAGAATCGATAACATATAGAATGTTTATTTAATCAATGTATTTTGTGAATGCTTATCACCCCACGGGTCATTGAATAGAATTGTTTGTTCTAATGTCAGTCAGGGCACATTTGCGCAATGAATTTAGAAATTCACTAGAAATGCGATGTGGGCAACATTCCCATTAGACTAGTTACACTTTAAAGTGTGTGAACATTAAAAGAACAATAAAAATGTACTAAGAAACTTACAACAATTATTTAATAATAGTTGTTACAGGTTAACATTTAAGAGATAATTAAAGTATGTTATATAAAATCTTTAATTGATGGGAGAGCCATGCTGATGCAAGAATTGGACCGGCTCGTCCGGAGGGAAACCACGGGCTCAGACAGTAGGTACTACGTGAAATGGTAGTTGTACTGTGTTTCGCAGAGTGAGTGAGCGACGTAAAAGGCTGGCAACACAACTAATGAGCAGACTGTGGCACGGTTATCCACGGGCGGCGGTGTTCTCTTACCATAGGAGACGCACCTGCTCCGTTGTCCGCTATACCTTAAAAAAGAGAAGATATAAGGAAAGATAGCCACATTTTTAGCACATCAATTGACATAAAAAAATATAAATTATTGTTTTTAATAACTAACAAATGACAAATTTTAATAGATTATAATATATAAAATATACAAGATTTTGGAAAAGATACATTTTTAATATTAAACATTGAGAAAGTAAATTCGATAATATTGTTTCATAATTAAAAGATATAAGGAAATATACATTATAATAAATAAGACAAGATGTAAGAGATAATTTTTGAATGTTTTAAACAATTGAAAAGATAAATAGATTATTGTATAATAAAAGATGTAATTTTTCACAAAAAAAACGATATTTTAAACCTTTGTTCGGATTAACCTTCAGCTGAATTTCATGTGTATATTACTTCGATGTTTGATTTTTTTTTTAGTATAGCGGACAAAAGAGTATATGGGTTTCCTATATGGTAAGAGAATACCACCGCCCATGAACAACCGCGCCACAGTCCGTGTATTGGTTTTGTTGGCGGCTTGTTACGTCACTCAAGTGGCATTTTTAAGGGCCTCCGATATTCTTACTCAATCAACGAAACACAGTACTTGACCGTTTCACGTTGTTCTGTGAGCCCGTGGTATCACTTCGGACGAGCCGACCCATTTAGTGCGTCCACATATGCTTCAGCATGGCTCTCCCACGAGTGTGACAGTATTAAGACAATCAGTTGACTTCTGTCAAGCCCTTCCAGAGATAGAATAAATTATAAATTAAATTATTTATAAATTTATAATGGTCCGGACCGAGATTCGGATCCGCTACCTCAGGCTTCCTGGCAAAATTATTATTATTAAGACTTGTTATTCCACAACTGAGCGTTTTTAAGGCATTTTGTACCGCATACCAACTGTGGCATCAGCTTCCTGCAGAAGTATTTCCTAACCAAAAGATTGTATCTAAAATAAATCTTACAGCTTAAAAGACGACAAGGCATCTGGGACTATACGTATCCACAACTAAGCGTTATCAAAGCATTTTTGCGAGCGCACCACCACTCTGTGAAATCATCTGTCTGGAGGTATTTCCAAACAAAACGACCTTCAAAGAGCATACCTATTCTTTAAAGGCCGGCAACGAACCCGCGGCTCAGAATGGGCTATCCATGGGAGGACCGTTTATCCTAAATGATGCGTTTGCCTCCGTTTAAAAAAACCAGAAACAAGGCAAGTCAATGTACGCCATTGTTATTAGATATTTTAGTAAATTAGTGTTCACTCAATACCCACGCCTCCCACATGTGACGTCATTGAGCTCACTGACCAAAAACTTTTAAAAAGTGGAAGACACCGTGTACGGAGTTGGCTTTGACCCAGACTTGCGGTCATTGTTCTATGACTGTTCAAATGTCCGACAGATCATGATTTGCCAAACACTTTTGGAATATAGTGTGTTCGATTTTCTTCATAACTATTAATACCGGCAAAAAGATAACTTGAATTTAAAAAGGATTAAAAGTAAAGGTACCACACGGCTCTCAGAATACTAGCATTTCGTACATGTATTTCGCTGAGTGAGAGAGGATATCGGCCTTGAAATTATAACGCTTAAGCGGCATAAAAACCGGTTATACAACCAAATCGCTTATCTATGTCTATGGTGCTTGTCTACGGGCAGTGGTGATTTCTTACCGTAGAGAAGACCTGCTTGCTCTGTTACCAGCTATACCATAAGAAAAAAAGCGGCCATATTAAAATTCTGAATGTTGTCTTTGAAGACGTATTTATGAAATTGTCCATTTGTCCAGTTCGTACAGCCTTTTTTGATATTATTGTGTTATGTTGTATATTATTGCATTTAATTCTATATTTTGTTTATCTACTAGTTCAATAAAAGATTTTTCATTCGTTTCATAAGCGAAGACATTTGTAGTCCTTACCCGGGTTGGTAACCTGGCACAAAATTCAATCCCAATTTCCTACAAGTTAATTTATTAGGATTCAGGTTTGAAGCAACATGTATATTTAAATGAGTCATTTCCTGGCAGCTTCTTTGATCGTACAATGTCACCTGGACCTTATCAAAACTAGGTCATAGGTAAATAGTATCAATTATGTCTGAAATAAGAAGCTACATCAAAATAACCAAATCCTTGCTCGATGCAGAAAGTGAGAAAATGCTGTTGAAATGTTCTCTTTTTTTATTCTTTATCTATTCTAGTTCTATTTCTTTCATCTTTCTCACAAAATTTTTGGATACGTCATAAATTATTCATGAAGTATAGATAAATTAACGAGAAATAGTTTTATACGGTACACAAAGAGCAAACGCAAATCCTTCCTATGCTATTAATAATTCGTCAGAAATCACATTAATTACTTATTTAAGTTATTTAAAGAGTATTTAATTTTTAAGTCAATAGTATTTATTATTGTTATTTTTCCCAAATATCACAACGAAAAATCAAAAATTATTAATAAGTTTTAAAAATGGCGCGTTTTTAGATTAAGTTGCGCCATCTTTGCTGTATATAGTCTGTGAAAATATATTTTTAGGTGATTCTTAATTAAATATTACGAATTATTTTAATTTAATTACGTTTTGTATTTATTATAATTAAAATACTATTTTCTGCCTTATTTCTGTATTTAAAATTAACAAAAAATATCGTGTATAATAATTGCAGATAAGGGAGCAATTTAATGTTGGTAACCCGTTGCCATGGTGACGTAACATTGTAAACATGTCTCTCTGTGGAATCAGCTGCCAGCGGGGATTTTCCAAACCATTACGATGCGGGAACCTTCAAGAAAAGAGCGTACACATTCCTTTAAGGCCGGCAACGCACCCGTGGCTCTGCAAGGGCTGGAGGTGTATATGGGCTGAGGAACGCTTGCCCTAGCTGAGCCTTCTGTTCGTTTGCCACCGATCGTATAAAAAATAGTGATATCAGAAACTTATCCCCAAGCTTAGAACCAAAGCTTGACAGTTGATTTGTGCTTGCTTTGTGATTGCTTTTGATTCGTGTCCAAAAAGTGATATCTTACACCCAGACTACACCAAAAAACCAATTTTTATACTAGTTACAAATTATTGTCTTGGCAAGTGTGTATAATATAATATATAAATATGTGTGTATATTGGTAAAAATTCACATTTCATTATAAGGTTTATATTTATAATTAAATACACAGAAACAATATTTTGTGGACGTGGCCACAGAGAACGAATTATTTCATTCATTAAAATTATATTTACGTTCAATGTTCATATTACGAACGGCACCGAGGACATATTCAATGCAATGTTAATAATAAATTTCATTCATCTCGTTAAGATTAAGATGCTTTAGTATTTAGGCTTACAAATAAATACTAATTACCTAAATACAGACCAGAGAGTTAAACTATCAAATTTATTATTACGTAGAAAAGCCTATTTCGTTTGCTTCAATGCCTATTGCGTCAAGTTTGGTCAATCATTTAGTTATTTTATAGTATAGCGGACAACGGAGCAGGTGGCTCTCCTATATGGTAACAGAACACCGCCGCCCATAGACAACCGCGCCACAATCCACGCCTTGGTTATGTTGCCGGCTTTTTATGCTACTTAAGCGTCATTTTTAAGGGTCTCTGATATCCTCACTCACTCAACGAAACACATTACAAATACATTTCACGTTGAGTATTCTGTGAGTCTATCACTTCAAACCAGCCGGCCCAATTAGTGCGTCCGCATATGCTTCAGCATGGCTCTCCCACGGGTATAGTTGTGAAACCAGAGACACAAATGCCTTTTAATTGCATATGTTGTAAAACCTTTTAATGTGTACTTTCGTTGTAATCTTTGAGTTTTAATAAAACCTTCTTTAACTTAAATGTTTTTACTACATAGGTATTTCGTTTATGACTAACTACAGATAAAAAATACAGTATGACGTGTGATAAGATGTCTATGCGCAGATTCTTCGCTGCCCCCTTATTTAGCAAATGCGTCATACTTTTGTTAATTACCTACTAATATTTCTATTAAAGTTATATTATCTGCATCAGTCTAGTTCTAACCCATACATGATAACCTTGGATGATTGTGATATGTAGCAGTCATCTGGTTAAATCCGCTATTTAATCGAATGACTGGCACGTTCATTGATTGATGACATTTAGTGGAATGACTACAACTCGTCAAGTTGTTGAATGTAACGTTTAATAACTTGACTGAACGTCATTTACCGTAAACGTTGAATGAAATGTAAGGCCGAAAGATATTATGGTTAGGTTAGCAGTAATTAAATCCATGCTGTCACACTATTTTATTACGAAAAGATCACTTTAAAGTTAATTTAACCAAAAAATTATTAACACAGTGCTGTCTGTGAGAGCTGTTTGACGCCATATTTGTTTTTGTGACTACTCACACGGCAGTGAGGAAAAATGAAGTAAATTACAATCACTTGGCTGATACGTCCACTCTGACTGCGATAGATGTAAAGGGCATACAATTTAAGAACAACAGTATGAAATCACTGTATTTCGCTTAGTGAGTGAGGATATTGGATGACCTGGAAATTATAATTAAGTGTGGATTGTGGCGCGGATGTCCATGGGCGGTGATCTCGACCTGACCCGCCTGCTGCATCCAACAAAAGTGGTATGACGCATTTGCTAAATAAGGGGGCAGCGAAGAATCATCGCATAGACATCTTATCACACGTCATACTCAATTTTTTATCTGTAGTTAGTCATAAACGAGATACCTATTTAGTAAAAACATTTAAGTGAAAGAGGGTTTTATTAAAACTCAAAGATTACATCGAAAGTACACACTAAAAAGGTTTTTCAACCGCGCCAAATTCTACGCATTTGTTGTGTTGCCGGCTTATTACGCCGCTTAGGCATTTTCATGGGCTTCTGATATCCTCACTCACTGAGTGAAATTACTGTTTCACGCTCAGTATTATCAGCCCGTGGTATCACTGCGGACCATTCGATCCCATTAGTGCGTGCATGCTTCAGCATGGTTCTCCCACGGGTGCAAAACAAGTGTTAAAATTTGGTAGAATTCCGATTACTAGGCGACCATCAGTTCATTACGGCGCTATCATATTGTAAGACATGTCTGAGTATTCTTAGATTAAAGCCTTATAAAGCCTCGGACAGACAGGTTGTATTAAACTGATAATTTTTCTTCGTGAAAACGAAACGCTACCAAGATCGCAGCATCAATCGAGATCTTTGCATTATTTTTTTGGTAATAAATGTTTTTTCGTGAAAAGTTCAATTTTTCTCGAAAATGTATTAATATAATATATATTCATGGTATAGCGGACAACGGAGCCGGTCTCCTATATGGTAAGAGATCCTAGAGATATAGAGATCCTAGAGAAGAGAGATATCCACCGCCCATGGACAACCGCTCTATAGTCCACGCATTGGAAGTACCGTCTTTTTACGCTGCTTAAGCAGCATTTTTAAGGATATCCTTACTCACTCAGCGAAATACAGTAGAGGAATCGTTACAAGTACAACTATTTCACGCTGAGTATTCTGTGAGCCCGTTGTATCACTTTGGACGAGCCGGCACAATTAGTGCGTTAGCATATGCTTCGGCATAACTCTGCAACCGGTGAAAATATATCGTTCCATATTAATAATAACTCAAATTATCATTAAGATTAGATTGTTTCCATCAGTTTATCTACAGACTACAAGCATCGATTGAAATGATTATTAAATTGTAGATATATTATGTAAGACTATTTACTTTTCATTTTCCAATTTTCTTTTCAGTTGTATTTAATTTTCTATGATTTTCATTTCCATTTTGAAAGTATATTTTTAATTATTTTACCCAATCTAACCACGCCCTATAGCTTATCTGCTTTTCTTCACAAGTTACTTGAAGGAAATTTTATTAACAATTTTAATCCACTTTCACTGAATTATAGAATTTTGTATTGTGACATTACCGAATAAACTCTATTATTTTTAATAATTTTAACACTTTAAAACTTAATTTTAAAACTAAAGGAGTTCTATTATAACGTCTAGGGGTATGATTTTCGTTTGGGGTGTGAGAGGTCCCGAATTCAAATCCCGGACGATGCCACAAAATAATGTGGGGATGGGCAAAGAAAGGAAACCGCTCAAACTTTTAATTAGTTATTTATTTTTTAACAGTTTTACATTATACACTCTTCGTACAACGGTGCCCGTCTCCCTGACGGTGCCTGTCTCCCTGTCGCTATCTCTCTCGCTCCGTCTCTCTCACCTAGTCCGATCACGCAATCCCTACCTAACAAACCTATAGTAAAGTTTAAGGAATCATTACGCGGCCAACGTTCCCGCGACGGCCCAAACGGAGGTTCGTGTCTCGCAGGAGACGCCCTTGCGCTAGTCGCAGCACAAAACCGAATTCACGCCCCAAAAGTCCGCGAGAAACTGAAGCCCTTATTCCAACAAAGTTAGTTATTTCTAAAAATAAATAAATCATTTAATTAAAATTAGTACTAGTTATATAGTGTCAGTTATAAATATATATCTAACTAAATATAATTTCTTGATCTTTAAAAGAACTGAAATAGTTAACCATAACATAAATTTCGAAGGTCTAAAGAAATAGACAATAATTAATTTTATAAGTGTACAAAAAAAATTTTAGTATATTAATTATTTTAGATAAAATTCATATCATTGATAAATGTTTTAAGGATAAATAAAATAATGTTTTTTCTGACTACGCACCCGCGACCCTACAAGTGCTTAGGGTGTCCATAGGCGGAGGACCGCCTGTCTTTTGTGAGCCTTCTGATCGTTTGCCACCGTTGCCTTAAAAAAAGTTAATTTACCTTTCTAGCAATGACTATAAACATTAAAATTATTGCTTAAAATCCAAAGAATTTTATTAATATCGAAATCAAAATTATTCTAATGTTTTATTCTAGATCTTTTATCCATTAAAAATAAAACATTATCTAAGATACATTTTTCAGTTTGACAGCCAAAATAAACCAAGAAAATCAAAGTTTTATTTACAAAATTAAATATAAAATACATTTTAGCTGTTAAATATCGCCATTTTGTCATTAACATATGAATTCTTATTACTTCTTAGCGAGAGATTATTTATTAGGTACATTTGCATTAAAAAATGTACCATAAAAAAATGTAAAAATTGCGTTAAAAAATGTATAAAATTCAAAGAGGTTGTATCATTTATAACCTCCTTATAATTTGTTCTTTTAGATTGTTTATGACTAAGACTATGACTTCTGCGTAACTGCTCTATGGTTCTTATCGTTTAAGATAAAACATTGTTAATATTATCAGTTATCACCCTTGTGAGAGCCATTCTGAAGCATATGCTGACGCACTAACTGGGCCGGCTCGTCCGAAGTTCCACGGGTTCACAGAATACTCAGTGACACAGAACACAACCAATACGCGGAATGTTGCGCGGTTGTTCATTGACAGCGGTGTTCTCCATAAAGGAGACCCACCAGCTCCGTTGTCCACTTTATAATAAAAAAATGAGTTCTAGACATCTTGTAGTTAAAATCAGTTTAGATCTACTTGTCTCCGTAGTACCATAATTGATTTAGAAACGCCATAAGACGCCATAATTCTAATTTAATTTAACACGTCTGTACGTACAATATTAAGAATATCGAAAACTTTTGAAGCGATACTTCTTTATAGGCGTTGGAAGCAAATTTAGCCTCACATTTTTCGGTAATGCGTCACATTTCTTTTTCGTTATTTCTCAGCGAAACAAAGTAAAAGCACCGTTTCCCGCTGAGTATTCTATACGACCGTGGTATGACTACAGACGGGCCTGCGCAATTAGAGCGTTAGCAAATGCTTCAGCATGGCTCTCCCATGGGTGCAACAGTGTCAAAACGCTCTCCCAGCCATTGTGAAGTCCTTACACTGTCTTTAATTATTTCTACATTAACTATGAAAGAAAAACTAGAATATAATAAATTCAAAATATTTACATGGTTAAAAATAATATAACATGTACATAGTTGCCTGTGCGAATAATTTTTTATTTTAATATACACCAAAAACTACTGTTACATGATATAAACTCCTGGTATATTGTTTTGAGTATCTGAACCGTTTTGTAAACATCGGCGCG
>DWCF01004106.1:0-17467 GCA_018230265.1 Delias oraia
CGCTCAAGATCGCAGCGGGTGGGCGTCTTTGAGGGAGGCCTATGTCCAGCAGTGGACTTGAATGGGCTGATGATGATTAGCTATATTAGCTTTCCAGTTCTCGAGATTTATTGTTCCCTCAGACATAAGATCGCGCTCTACAAGACGTGTATCCGCCCGTGAATGACCTACGCCAGTGTAGCTTTTCATCACCCAACCATATTCCGCGCCTGCAGGCGATTCTTTCGAGTCCCGACTGGAGCGCCCTGGTTCGTGCGGAATGTAGACCTACATTTCGATCTGGAGATCCCGACAATAGCCCATTTAATGAAACGGGCGACTGAGCGGTACTACGGAAAGGCAAAGTACCACCCAAATCCGTTAATACGCAATAGCGTTAAATATTTCGCAGCATCGTTAAAACAAAAGCGGCCGTCGCACCGAACGCAGCTTTACATACTAAACGATCCGGATGATCGTATCACTACAGTAAACAAGTTGATAGCCTCCATCGAGGAGAGAAAAGGGAACAAAACAGATGATAGGCTTTTGTATAGGGACCGGTGGCACTCCGGTGAGCTTCCGACCGGCTGCTCAGGCGGCCAACGTTGCCGCGACGGCTCAAGCCGAGGTTCGTGTCTCGCAGGAGACGCCCTTGGGCTAGTCGCGGCTAAACCAATGTCTCGGCGAGGCTATGGCTCGCCCCAAAAGTCCGCGAGGAGCTGTAGAGTATATTTTTTATTCTTCCAGGTTGGCATTTAAGCAATTTAATCGGGATTTAGCTGCATTTATTGATAAAATAAATACGCTAAAGTGTGATAAACTGACTAAATTAGTTGGCGCCATAGTTAACTAATACTTTAGATATTTTGGCGTTTAGCTGCTTTTGATTCCATAGGCCTAGTGACTTCCCTGAAGTTAGCACCTGGAAATTAATTATTTAAATTTGTATTCAAACAATTCGATTGTCCGTCACTTCAATGTGCGATATACTATAAATATTTACTTATTAAGTGTAATTATTAGTCGTAATATTTTATTTTTGGTACTACTACATATTACTAAAATATTATGTGCGCAACTGTACATAAGACACGTAAACTCAACGCGGGAAGAGAAGAGCCACTGATCAACCAATTACCTGTCTCCGTTCGGTGTTGCAGTACACACCCGCTTCCCGCACTCTACATAATACACTTAAAAATTGAATACTGCGCATAAGCTTTCTACTTTTTCCGAGCGATCTTAACTTATTGCGCGACCTATATCTCCTTTATTAGGTAAACAAAATACATAAGAAGTACTATTCCATAAGTGGCTCATTAATTAGTGCGTCAGTTTATTACTTACTTCAATAATAAATGCGAAGGCATCTATATCTGTTACGACTTGAATTATTAAACATTGAAGAATATTTGATACGACGAAAAGAACAATTAATCAATTTCTTAAGTGAAGTTGCTATTTCTGAATATTTTAAATATAATTATAGTGCACTACTAGATAATTCATTTTAAATTAATAGAATTCTATTTCTTAAATGATTTAAGAAATTAATCACTGAAAATATTCATTTTTAAATACAATGCCATGCCAGATAAGAATTAGTAGAGCATTCAGACCGTTTCACAACACAAAGCCAAGATAGTTACTCAATATCTGTTTGATGTCTAGTTGAAACCAGGTATTAACATAAAAATGAGACTGACAGACAGGAGAGTTTGTAGACAATTAAATACAATGATAATAATATACACTCCTAAGAGTTGTTTTATTCTGATATTTTTAATTGCTACCTAAAGTTATTCATCAATCATTCAAAAATTGAATAATAGGTATGTTACACTAGACACAAAGAGAGATTGGTATTAAAATCATATTCTAAAAATACAAAATATATGTAATAAACAGAATTGCTTTTATGATAAATTGCTAATAGTGGTGTTTATCAATATGGGCTTGACTAGAACATGGTGTAGCACGATGAAAAGAACCATAATTTATGAGTGGAGTATTCAGGTTCCTATGAACATTATTATGAGGTAATCCAGCTTCAGAGTTTATTAAATGTGGTACTGGTCTCTTACCAATAATTAATGGATAGCATTCATCTGAAATACAGGACAAGGCAGTTTCAATTCTTTTCATTCTAGTGGAACATTCTTCATAATGTTCACATAGGTGTTTTATTTCTGGAGTAGTAGCATTATGATGAATTTTTGATTGTTTATCAATGACTTTTAAACCTTCAGCTAAAGTGTATGTTATTTTTTCACCATTATAAAAAAACATCTCAATGTCAGTTCCATTTTCCATAAGCTGACACTTAGCTAATAAGGAATAGAGAGTTATTTTTGGAGTCTTAGCCTTCACAAGATCAACAAAACGGGCAGCATACAAATATTTTTTCCAATGTTTTTGAGGCAAATTGTGATAGGAAAATATCTCATCAGGTTTAGGTCTTTGTTCCATTCTATTTGGTAAATCTATTACCTTGTCAGGTATAGATATTATAATTTTCATTCCATCTTTAGATATGTTGCAGATTTCCACTACTTTCTCTTCCCTATCTTTACCCTTCTTTTTAATAAATTCGACACACACCCCAGTTGGATTAATTTTGAGGATAGCATTTCTTGTTCTGTGTGATATAGATGATAAACGATCTGCACACAAAGGGGGCACCCCTATTGTATTTGAAGAACTTACACATTGTTTTGGTACGTTTTCTTTATTGCAATGATTAGAGACCACTACTTCAGGTTTCTCTTTAATTACAAGTCTATTAACATCTTCAGTAATGCTAGCAATATTAGCATTTGACTGGATTGGAAATTTATCAACTCCCTCCTGATTGTTTGTATGAAATACTCTAAGTGAACCACTACCACTAGAAATACAATCATTTTCTAGATATTGTCCTAAAATATTTTGGTGTATATTATTGAAAAGTTGTTTGGACTCTCTGTCAGTGTAGTTCAAATTTTCTGGTGGTAAATGACAAAGATTCACAATGTTATTACTGTAACAATCAGTACTACTTTTCCTAGTATAACTTAATTTGTTACTATGCTGAGTACTATGTAAAGTAGTAAGAAATCCCGAGTCTTTAGATATATCTTGTTTTGATGCTCCAATTATATCAAATACATTATTAAGAAAAGGGTGCTCCATTATACCTTTTAATGTAATTCTTTGTGATGGATCTTTACACAAAAGTTTCTGCAACAGGTCCTGAGCTTGAAATGACAATTCACAGGGTATTTTATAATCTGCATTAATTACTTTGTTAAGAGTTGTTTTAACATGTTGGGTATGAAAAGGTGGACTACCAACTAATAATGTATAAAGCATGCAACCTAAACCCCAAACATCTGCTGGTAATCCATGAAGCTCTCGAGATGCAACTTCAGGTGATATATAATTGGGGGTACCACACATTGTAACATGCTTTTCATCAGGTCCATTTAACTGAGTAGCCAAGCCAAAATCAGCAATTTTCACAATTAAATCCTTAGTCAGTAATAAGTTATTAAGAGATAGATCTCTATGTATAATGTTATGAGTATGCAGATATAGTACTCCACTCACAACTTGTCTAAAAATATCAGAAGCTGCTTTTTCTGAGAGGCCTAGAGTGCCTAATTTAAAATGCTTAGCTAACTCTCCATTATGTGCTAATTCTAAAACTAAGTAAACATAATGGGCATCTTCAAAGAATGTATATAATTCTAAGATTGCTGGATGTTTTAAGCGAGAGTGTATTGTGACCTCTTGTCTTACTCTTTCTATCATTCCAGCTCTGGCCATTAAGGCTTTGTCTATCATTTTGATAGCAACAAACAAGCCTGTCTTTCTGCATCTTGCTCTATAAACATGTGCAAACCCGCCTTTACCAAGATGTTCTAAGATTTCATATTCTTCTATTTTCTCTCCAAACATATTCTTTACACTATAATAAGAATGTAGCTTCTAAATAAAATATGATTTTTCGTTTTTAATGAAATTAGGTTACAGCAGGCCAGCTCCATTATTACTTTGTATACTGAAAAAAATTATGATATGTTATATTCTTGAATCTTTAAAAACATATAATAAAAATTATCAATAAGGAAGTATAAAAATTATTCAGAATCCATATTTACCTTATTTAGAACCCACTTGGCATCTTCTCTACTCTTTGTAATTATTTCTTTTATCCTTTCTGGATCAGATTCTGTCTTGTGTTGTTTAAAACTCTAAAACATATATTTATTACCATATGTACCAAATAAGCTGTGTTATTTATAATAATAGTAAGGTAAAATTAATGAACTAAATCTCTTGAATTGATTTGTCAAAGTTAGAATAGCAGGGTGAAAAATATTTGAGATGAGAAGACACAGAAAGAGGATAATTTACGAATATGAAGTCACGTCTTAGAATTTAATTTTTTTAATAAAATATTAAATATGTTATTTATAAAAATGCTTACCTGCTTAACAGCAAATTTATAATGTTTACATGCACCTGGCGGTAATTTTTCGCATTGGCGTAATAAATGTTTGTATAACTGCAATGATGTCATAACACAGCTTTTGACGTTGTTAGATAATTGTCTCACCAAACGATACAGCATTTGGTAAATTAATGAATTATTTTTATTTTATTAAGTTGTATTTCTGCAATACAATTTTCCGTCATAAAATTATAATTTACCAAAGATGTGAGATAAAATATAAGTTATATAATTTATATTAGAATTTAATTACGCTATAATACTTTAGCTATATGTATTCGACCATAGATAAAGAAGCCTTATATTATCTCAAATTAAGTGAATGCACCACAGAAATTTAATTTTTATGATATTATCTTTGTCAAATTTAGGATAACAAGTTTGACTGATTACTGTAGAGTAAAATATTATAGTAATCGTTATAGCACATGTTCAATATAGATTATGATACTCAATTGCCTTGAAATCGATAATTGCAGATTTTGCTGTAATCTCAATCTCATAAATATAACTAACCTAAATATAACTGCCTATTGGCGTTTGTCTCGAGCAAAGCGTTAAATCTAAGGTAACGTTTACATGGCGAGCCTGCGGCTCGTCCCAAAAGACCGTGTGAAGCTGTGATGGCTGTATTACCGGCAGCACCCTTCCAAAACCCTTCCAAAAAAAGGTAACGTATAAATGTACCAGGATCTGATGGCACAAACGGAAAAAAGAAATTGACGGTAGAAATACTAGGAAAATTGTAGTAAAAAAAGTGAAAACGTTTTGATACTTTTTTTCCTTATAGCGGCTGATTATGTATGATATATGGAAATATAAAAATTTATTCAATAATAAAACTAATTTTTAAAAATTTTAATGTGGCGAATGTGGGGTTCGTAATTTAAATGAAAACTATAATTACTCTGTTTATAAGTTTATTAATGAATTATAGACTATCAGAACTTGAAAATGGTTCCAAATACTACTCATTCAAAAAAGCCTTAATCAGAAGAAGAAGACGCAGTATTTATGATAAAGTTTTCCTCCTGCATCTCAATTAATCAATTATAATTTAAAGCCGCCTTAGTGGCGTAAAAAAGCCGGCAACACAACCAATGCGTGGACTGTGGCGCGGTATTCCAAGGGCGGCGATGTTCTCTTACCATATAGAAGACCCACCTGCTCCGTTGTGCGCTATACTATATAAAAATTGCGTTAAATAATTTATATAATTTTTGTCTAAGGTTATTCATGGGCGGTAGACTGCCTATCCTAGGAGAGCCTCATGCCACCATTTCCATTTAAAAAATGTATATATGGACTACTCTGTATATTCTTATTTATACAAAAAATTTTTTTATTGAAAATTGAATTACAAAATCTTAAAACTACTCGTATTTATAGAAAATATTACTGATAGTGTACATATACATGGGTTGTCTCTTTTTCTTATCTTTATTTCTGTGGCCAAATAATTTGCTATGCTAAAGCACACAGGACAATTAATTTTATTTAGTAATTTTATTAACTTTTTAAAAATATATTCTTATAGTTGTGTCTTATAAGCAAATGAAAAAATTAATTTCATACAAATAACAGAATACGAGTTTTTACCTGTGGTTTATTCTTTCGCCTTTATCTATAACTTTGCTCTGTTGGTACTGTGTGGTTGGTACCTATCTATTGCTATCTAGTATCTACCTACATGTACTAATTAGGAATTATTATGTGTTGCTTTTTGTAACTACTAAATTATTTCACTGCAAATGCTTAAGATTTTTGTGATGAATTAATTAACTAAATGCTAAGTCGTAGTTGTAATAAGCATTCTGTGAAAAAAGTTTAAGAAATTATCGGTGCTATACTTATTTGTATTGTGTTATGGGTGAATAAAATCTTTGGAATACGGTTATTCTTTTCAGACTTTACAATTTTCGAGTGAATCATCTCCAGATTAATGATAAATTTATATTTGATCGCTTATGTTCGTGATTGTGTATTACTTTAATAATGATTGGTTAGGACTTATGTGGTATGGCATTGGTAACAATTCGTCGTACTCCGAGTGTCCAAACGCCTAGAAAAACGGTGAGTTTTGTATGTTTACTCTTAAAGTGCGAAACAAATACATTATAGTTATATCTGAATACTTAATTTATTGTCAATTTAGTACAGTACAATATTATAAGAACCTATTTTAAGTATGATTCAGTAAATTTTAATTTGACTGTATGAACCAACACATTTGTTTAAAACATATTTAAATAAATGATTAAAAAGGTTATTTAATCTGAACTATGATATATCACCACAGGAATGATAATTTACATAGAATTCTTATTGCTTCTTATACAATGATTTATATGTCTATGGAATGATTACCACTACAGATTTATTTTATATGATAATAAACTATGTTTGTTCTTTTGAACAAAAAAAATTAATGATAGTTGATTTGGTTAATGTGGCATTACCATAAGGTACATTATATCTTATTAAATCAAAAAATGACATTTTAGGATGAAGAAGAAAAATCAAGCGAAGTCATTGATGAAGATGTCTCCACTCGTACCAATAAAAGGTAGGATTAAATTTGGTAATATGAGCTTCTATAGAAACATATAAAGTAGGTAAATGATATCAGAAAAATTTCATTGATCATTTATCTTAAAAAAGTATATAATTATTTTCAAGGATAAAAGTAACTTGTCAATGATAATTGAAAACCTTGCTTTCGGAAGACTTGTCTATTTTTATTTCTAATTTTGGTCGACTTTTAGACTGTGTGTATGTCATTATTTCATTGAGAGTTGAGCCAACATCTTAGCCATTATATTCTGTGCTTAAACTATATTAATAAATAATTAACTCATACTTACTGTTAACTTGAGGAATTCAGTATTATTAAAATCAATCTCAGAAAAGAAAATCTTTGAATAAGTTTGCCAAAGTTTTAGTCAATTAAAAATCAATTATATATTATATATAAGCATGAACAATATATTATCATCATGAATATTCACATTACCAACATTACAATTAATCTAAGAACAGAATAATCTATATAATAGAATCTAAGAATAAAATGTAACTGAAAAGTGATATTTATATTAGTTAAATTGAAAGAAAAATAAAATATTTAAAAAATATATAAATGAAAATTGTATTTCAAAGTAATATTTGACTCAAATATCAATGATTTAATGTGAGTAATTATAAAAATTTGTTTATTCTCATAGAGAACCTACCTACTTCACTTTCATGACGTGAATGTCGAGGCCATCCGGCTACTCAAGCCTGCACCACAGGACCTGTTAATGTTATCCTATTCAATACTACGTAACTAGCGACGCGCCCAGATTTATCATGGGTGTACTTCTTTTGCACCAAGTACCAGTTCTTTATATTATTTTATCTCATCTGTAATACTTCATTCTACGCATTATATTAACGCTGAAAAATTGTCTCTAACATGCCATTTCACATTGATTAAAAAGCAATCAAATTATTAATTTCGTTAATATTCTATGCGTGTACAGTTTTTGCAAACAGTGGTGTTATTTAGTTTGTATTTATTACTGTTACAGCTGCATAAAAAAAATATATATATTTTTTTATATAATCGGTGGCAAACGAGCAGAAGGCTCACGTAGGGTTCTCCACCCATTGCAAAGCCGCGGGTGCGTGGCCGGCTTTTAAAGAGTGTGTATACCCTTTTCTTGAAGGATAAATATGAAATAGAAATAGAATCACTTCATTATTGGATTATTTTTTTATAATACATATGGAAAATCGACTGCTGACACAATACTTTGGCTATTGATGAATCCAAACAACCCTAATCCTAAATAAAGATTTGTCTTTTTTGATTTCCGATATCCATTTGAATGTGATCGATTTCCGATGTGATCGAAATCTTAGTTATTTCTTATAAATCGTAATTAAGATGCTTGTATTCATCCATGAATGAGGTATTATAATTTATTATTATAACAGTGACAGTTTTAATTTATTATCTATTTTACTTTGTATATAACGGCCATAATTCAATATGATATGCTTTCTGGGTATAGCAACACCGGGCGCAACTCGGTTAGACTTTGCTGACGATCTTATTTATAGTAAATGGATTAATGTTTCGTGGTCATATTATATTCTCTGCATAGAATTCTTCCTATATAATAAAAATGAGAAGACTAAAAAGCCTTTGTCGAGTTGAAGTGAGTTGCGCGTAACGATTCCCGACACGTTATGTTCCTCTGTTGTGCGTCGTGTTTCTATATTTATGCCGCCGATACGCTCTCGGTTTAGACTTGAGAGGAAAGCCGTGACGTCTGACAACGCGTGGCGGACGGATCCCGGCGTAATGTCTGCGTTTGCGCCTACCAAATGGCAATGCATTGTTGTTCTGCTGCGAAGGCGCATGGTGCACCGTGAGCCGCGCACCGCTAATGCGCCCGCGATTTATTTCAAACTATTTGCCGTCGCGAAATCACCATCACGCCATTGTGCTATTAACAATAAGTGCCATATTTTAGTGATATAAAATATAGTGCAATTCAGTGCTCCTTAATGATCGTCATGGTTGCATTTAGGTAAAGTGCTGTTGATAATTGATAAATCTATCGGCGTTTGTTTACAAACTGACTACAGTGACCTATGTTGTTTGTAAATATTAGGTACCTACTTTATTGCTGATTGTTAGTAGGTATATGATTTCCAGAATGGATGTTACATGGTGCAAATGAGCCTAATTTTATTGAAGCGCATATATGTATCTATACTATGATTTCTATATGTTTTATAGCATATAACTACGTTTTATAGTTAACCTATTTGTTGTATTTTATGTGCACATAAAATAATATTAATAATTTCAAAATTTCTGATTGATTATTTTAAAGTGTATAGTTCAAATGGTCTATACTTACTTCGTGCCCAACGGGTCTTACCCAGAATTAGTCATTTATTAATGCGATAAAACCACAAAAAGTGTAATTCAGTTCTGTTGTGCAGGTTTTCGTAAAATTTTAATTAAAAAAATTTCTATTGGTCACTAATTGAGACAGTACATCGTTAACAGAAACGATAACGCTGTAGATAAACAAATACCTGGCGATTAAATAACTTAAAATTATTGTGTTATCGTTCAGCCGAAATGTTAAGCCGTTTAAGGTTAAATAGAAATAGGTTCGCGATCGTATTTTTGTTTTGCTAATCTCGAATTGCAATTGTAGTAGATACGGCGGCGTTATCCATATCTGGTAAAACTCTGGTGCGCAACACACATGCTGCGTACGCGCATGTATGGTCGCGCAACGCTTCTTTGGCAACGAGCCGCTACTCTATTTTTAACAAACCTTGAGAGCACCCGCCCTTGCCGCTATAATGGAAATGACACCTAAACATGTTATAATTTGAACACCATCGTAGAAATACAATTAACGTGACACGTTCGTTTTCATGTTTTAGTAAAAGTTTACCTGATCGTACTAGTAACGAGAAAGGATATATTATTAGCGAGAATAACGACATAAAATCGAGTTCTCGACTCATCAAAGTGTGCACAAAGTGACTAATCGAAGTCATGACTTACATTTAGTGTTACGTCGAATCCAAGGCTGGAGGGCCAGCCAGCGCGTCGTCTGATGGCTCAGCAAACAGGCCGAGTCTTGTTTTGTCTGTGCCCAAGAACCGAACTCGACATCGGTGAAAGGAAGGTAATTGCTACGTCAATACCGATTGCGACAACACGCAAAAATGGCGTCATTCATACTTTTGGCGATTATTATTTTTTAAATCTGTCAATTATTGCGATATATTTCTTTGTCGCCGTTTTTAAAAAGCAGTTTTTAGCTAGAGTAATGCGTCTATATAACTTTCCTTGCATCATAGGTACATAGTAAAGGGCTAATGTAAATTAAATGTTGTCCTAGCCTCAATGAGTGCTATTTCGCGAACAAGGGCGCGGCGCTGGTGCTGGGCAGCGCGGAAAACGGCTGTGCCGACCGGCGACGGTCGCCAACTCGTGTCCAGCCTCAGCCAGACATACATCACCACTTACAGTCCATGTTTTACTTGGTGCGCCCGGAGGAGACGCTCAAAATGGTAATCTTGCTTTTTAGTTTTATGTTAGGTCCATTTACGACTCGCTTGGTTGATTAATTGCTATGAGATTTCATCTAGATAGGAATACATAATACGTTGTAATAGCCAACTCGGTTAATTTTTTGTGTATTTGTTAATACTAGGCGGTGAAATTGGAGAGTGCTCACGCCGGTCGAACACGTTACCTGGTAGTGGTGGGCCGGCATGACGAGGCCGCCCTACTGGGTATCGACTGTAACGAGGGCACGACGGTAGGCCTTGTGCTGCGAGTGCTAGCCGATACTTCGATCAAGTTAGATGGCGATGGGTAAGTGTTCGAACCAATTTTTCTATTTGGTTAGTTATATGTTTACCTACAATCGACATGAGTTCTTCATCGTTGAAGATTTGTTGATAGAACATGGTATTTCATCTTAGATTTTATTTAAATTGAAAGTTGACAACGGGATGCAACCATGCAGTATTCTTTCTATTTACTATTTGTATGGAAATGGAATGTCCGTATTTTCTGAACAATTTAAAAAGCAAGATGGTTGCAGCTATGTTTTGTAATAAATTGGTAATAATTACGTTTTTATTCGACCTACAAAAAAAAACACGCTAACGACCTTGACCGCTCATTGTGTTAAGATATTTCTACTTAGATCACTCAACTTACGAAAGTAGAATGTACACTATTCTCTTCGAGGACATCTGAACGTGTGGGATCTAACACGTACAAACAATAATTAATTTTCAAACGTAAATTAACAGTTTTCTCGTACTTAGTTAATACTTAAATCCGGTAATGTGAACGTAAGAGATAGGAACGCCCTTGGTTGAGACATTAACTTAGTTTGACCTTTCAACATCCATTATACTGTGAATCGTCTGAACCTTACCGATTCGTTGCACCTGCTTAAAGTGATATTATGATAATATAATTAAATTTAAATAAAGTTAAACATAAAAGATATAAAAGATATACATAGATATTAGTAAATGTTGATATTTATCAGCATTCTGTGCCGACCCAATAGTCTCTTGTATGAATTATTTCCTTATTGAAGAAAAATGTCCAATTCTCCAAATTGAGAGATCATTAAAGGACAAACATGTTTTCAAAAAACTGGGTCATGACTCGAAATTTATTGAAAAACAACAATTGTAATAATTTCTACAACGTTGCTTGTTCTAAATGTAATCTAGGTAACACGTTATTTAACTGAACTGATTTGTGGGTCTCGTGCACTAGGTGTACGTAGATATGCGCAAATTATTTGAACATGCGATCATATGTGAACGGAAATAACAAGCAATCATTAATGGAAGCTATCGTCTAGGTCTCAGTGTTTCAATCACGTATTGAGGGTAGGGTTAGCTCGTGATTATGAAAAGTGGCTGAAAACCCCTTGCAAAAATTTAATCATGCCTGTCATATGACTTTCTATGTATAGATTTAATTCTAAGGACATGTTTATTTTATATTTTGGCTATAAAGCCTTCACTTGCTCATAAAAATGTCATCTATTGGACACCCTATGTGCAAGCAACAATACCTAATTGAAGATTCATTGTCTCCAGCGGGTTCAGCGTGTGTGTGTGCAATCGGCAGCATATATTCAAACCGGTGTCTGTGCAAGCCATGTGGTATGTATTCATTATGTACGATTTTTTGTCATTACATGTTATTGTAGTATAATTGACATTGAACGCTACTATTCGCAGTGTTGCCTTTTATGATTTTAAGTACTCATTTTTATGCATTACGCCGTCGTTTCACTTTGTTCAGTTATTTTGAGCGAATTGTCGGAAGTTCGTACAAATTGGAAAAAACAGATAACTTTTAGGCAAAACTTTGATGATCCTTAAAATATAAAAGGCAACAAAAATTAGCATTATTTTTTATGTTATATACAGAGTGACCCCAAATATAGATATTTGCTCAAATTCAAAGGTAATAAATATATGGTTAGTGCATGGCCGGTATTTAATTATTTTAATAGTAACTGTAGTAAATTTGAATGAATTGTAACTCCTGGTGTTCCCAGGTCGGCATTGCAGACTCTACACAGGGCAAGCGGCAGAGCGCGTGAGTTGAACCATTTCGCAGGAGGAACATCACATGCGTGGTGTGCTTACTACGAGGGCCACATAGACTCTGACCGATCATGCCTCAACGAGTGGCATGCCATGGACTGTATAGAGTCACGCCGTCCGCCATCACCAGATTCCCTTAGACATAAGTATGTGTTGGTAAAGTAAATTCAAGAATCTTGTAAAAAATGCTTTAATTTAGAAAGCTTATTATTTATTTTATTTATTATGCATGGACACTTTTGCTCAAGCACCAACAGGTACCTTTTAAACTAGCAAATATAAATAAACCAACTATTATAAATTTGGCGATAAAAAAAATTCAACCTTATGAGTTTCTAGTTGGTTCTTCTCGTAGAGATATATCTTCCGCACCAATATTAGCTTCACTATTCTAAATTGACTTGCAAAAGTGAACCTTATGGGACATATTTGAATAAATGTATTTGAATTTAGACAAAGAAAGAAATCAGGTCAGCAACATGTCAAATAACAGAAAACGGTTTTACAACCATCAATGGCTTAAAATAATTGCGCGCGCGTGTTCATCTGTTGTTGGCATTATCTTCGAGCAAGCTTTATTCTAATTTTATCAGACCATTAAATTAAATACATTATTTGAACGGTTTCCTTATTGACATCATCCTCATTGCAACAATGCTGGCCATATTTTGAACGTGTGTTATGTAATGGGTACTATAAGTTAGATACTGATAAAATACTAATGTCAGTTTCATATTTCGACTGAGATTCAAATGAAGGAACCTTCAGGTGTCGTTGATTAATATTTGCATGGCAATTCAGTTGCAGGGGGTAAAAAAAAACAGGTTTAAGTTTAATAATTGACTGTTAACAATTTCTCTCGAGTTTTGGCATCGCAGGGCGTCAATCAAATACATGTCTTGAGATATGTATAAATTATCAAATCTATTAAATGTTTTTGTATTTTTAATATCTAATGCAAGTTGCATGGGTTTATAAATCATAATTATTTATATTAAAATTATCAATTTACGTTCCCCCTTTTTGGAAATGACTAAGCCGCTGTTGCCATCTGTGACTCTTAGTCTTATCTGTATTTCTTAATGTTTTCTATCGTTTTAACGTTAGCGGTCATTCATAGAACGCTAAGTTGAAGAGGGACATCTACTAGGAATAATTTTAATTATTAATATTAGTAATAAAATTAATTTTGGATAAGCAATTTTGTTTGTACAAAATAAATCTTGTTACGATATTAAACGGTTACGGTACCTAGACCTCATTTCTCGACCTCGCAAAGGATCGGACGTTGGCAAATACGCTAATTAAACACATTTGCTGCGTGCAAAATGCACAACGAAACAATTTTGTATTATCTCAAAATGGCATTGCGTACTTCAATTAGTAATCGATGCGAAATTTGCATACACATTCTGTGCATACTTTAATATTCTATGCTAGGTTTACATAACGAAAAGATATTGAACCTCTAGGGCATTGCGTTCACTAAACATTTACATATATTAAATGACTAGGTGGTAAGTACACATTATATAAAAACAATTGATATCAATCATTTTTTTTGTTCTAACATGTAAAGAGTATCAAAGAAATAGTTCCGTTTATACAGTAATATAAGCTGGTAACACTTATTAAGTGAAGAAAAAACCTAATACTTAAATAAATAATTATTTAACGTTGTGTCAATGGAATAAATTTTTGTGCTAATGGTAACGAACATTCGCTCATTTGAATATTGCGTTCGCTCACCCTTACTTTTCCAATTAACAAATTAAAAGAATATTAAATATATTAAAAAATTCTCGTTTAGAACACTTGATTTAGAGTCTACACATTATATTTCACATTTTACATAATACATATTCAAAATAAACAAAATCAACGGATTTGCATATATGCAAATAAAATTAATTGAACACTTTTCGGAAATTACAATGAAATCTGAAAAATGCATACGTTCATTTCAATCTCCGTTATTAATGATGTATTATGAGGTACTCCACTAGCAGCTATTTAATAACTTAAGTGATAGTATGTATTATAGTCAAGAAAATTTCATCAAAAGCATTATAAAAAATATTTTTTTAGAAAATTCTCCAATTTTTTTAATATACCAATTTTGAACGTTGAGTTTTGACGCTGATGCATATACATTCAAATATTTTCATTATTTATAGTTTTATGTCTATAATCTATTAATAAAATATATACTCTACTACTAACAAATATTCACAGCGAAAGGCAGAAACTAAAATTATATTGTATGAAATTAAATGCATTTATTATATCAACTGTATCTAGATATGTCGCACATTGGTTTTATACGAGTTGCCCTTTTATAGAAATAGATCTAGTTAATATTCCTAATAATATTATTAATTAATATTATTAATATTCCGGTGATGGGTGCTTTGAATACTATAACTGTAGTACATCTGTAAAATAAAGTTGTTTCTGCCCGAAATATAAGTGATGTTTTATGAAGGAAGACTCAATATCTTCGTCATGATAGTTTGTTGTATCTTTTTTTATCATTTTATAGCGGACAACGGAGCAGGTAGGTCTCGTATATGGTAAGAAAACACTGCCGCCCATGGACAACCGTGCCACAGTCCTGGCATTGGTTGTGTTGCCGGCTCTTTACGCCGTTTAAGCGGCACTTTTAAGGGCCTCCGATATCCTCACTGACTCTGCGAAACACAGTACAAGTAAGTACCGTTTCACGCTGAGTATTCTTTGAGCCCGCGGTATTTAGTCGGAAGGCGGTCCAATTAGTGCGTCAGCATATGCTTCAGCATGGCTCTCCTACGGGTGCGGCATTATTAAGACACTCGGACACTGTCAAGCCCTTCCAGAGACCGAATAAATTATAAATTAAATTATAATTTAAAATTGTCAGGACCGTCGACCCCGATACCTCACGATTCATGGTACACATTTAAAACAATTAAGCTACGATTCTCTCAGAGAGATTTTCACTTTAGTTAATATTTAACCACTTATAAGGTTCATATAATTTGAAGGACTGTAAATTTTCAGACCTCGACAAAGAGACGAGACGGAGCGGGTGATAAGATGCACCCTCAAGGAGATAATGATGAGCGTCGACCTTGACGAGGTTACGAGTAAAGCGATTCGCGGCCGCCTTGAAGACGACTTGGATATGGATCTGGCGGAATACAAGTCCTTCATAGACCAGGAGATGCTCACAATCCTGGGACAAATGGACGCCCCCACTGAGATATTTGATCATGTCTACTTGGGCTCCGAATGGAATGCCAGCAATCTGGAGGAATTGCAGAGGAATGGGTAAGATATACCATATATCAGCTTTTTGACAAAAACGTACAGCTCAATTATTTAGAACGCCTGTTTACACCTTAACACAATACTGTTTGCTTTCAGAGTTCGACATATTTTGAACGTGACGAGAGAAATAGACAACTTCTTCCCTGGAATGTTTGATTACCTAAACATAAGAGTATATGACGACGATAAGACTGACCTTTTAAAACATTGGGATAATACATACAAATATATTAATAAAGCCAGAAATGATGGCTCAAAAGTTCTCGTTCACTGTAAAATGGGAATCAGTAGATCCGCCTCCGTGGTGATCGCATATGCCATGAAGGCGTTCAACTGGCATTTCGATAAAGCTCTCAAACACGTCAAAGCTAAAAGGAACTGTATCAAACCAAATACGAATTTCTTAAATCAATTAGAGACATACCAAGGCATACTTGATGCTATGAAAAATAAAGAAAAGCTGCAAAGGTCTAAGTCCGAAACAAATCTAAAGTCTCCAAAGAACTCATCGAAAATGGACAACAAAATAACTGATCCGACGCCTTTCGCTCTCGCCATGACGGGGTCGTACACGGGTCGGCCCCGGTCTTGGTCGCCTGATACTAAGCTGGCGTCAGAATTACTTCCGCCGACTTCAGTGTCGCTTGAAAATCTTGCTTCGTCGGAGACTCGACACATGCTGATGCCATGCGCCAGCGGTAGTTACAGTGTCTCCCCAAATCAAATAATTAGGCTAAAAGAAGAAGGAGCTCTCTCAGTTAAGCATATCGTTAATGAAATTGAAAACGCCGCATCGGGCGATAGAAAGGATGTTCCTCGTAGAAATCAAAGACTCAACTTTAACAACGTCCCAGACAACATGCCCTCGAGTAATGCGGGCGAGCAGACAAATAAGCTCCAGTCGTCTCCTCTACGCAACGTAGGTCATAAATATTCGCAGTTAGATAACGAGTCTGATAGAATACACACGTGGGACCCGGGGGAAGCGCCGTGGATAAGCAGTGAGGAAACAAGGAATCCTAGTGATAGTGACAATATAGTGAAGAGTGATAGTGGTATTATGGACGTGAAATTAAAGCAAAGTGACGTTATCTACGGGTCCGTTGACCGTACTTTAGACTGTGACGAAAGACGAGTGGTCGACGAGGACGCGCCTCCGCCGAGCCGGCAGAGCTCTTGGAGCTCCTTCGACAGCGCCGTGGTGCCGGACCTGTCGCGCCACTCCTCCTGGGGCTCGTACGACACGCGCTCCGCTCGGCCCCAGCTGCCTCCGCGGGAAGACAAGCGCCCCAAGGAGCGGCCGGACTCGCCCGCCCCCAAAGCTCCCTCCGACCTCAGCATTATAAACGAACACACGGAGCCGCGGCGTAGTCGCGCCGCGTGCCGCTCGCCTGCCGACATTTCAGAAAACGAACGCAAATTCAACGAAACGTGTGCCATACTGAAAGAGCTGGCGTCGGCCGAGGCGGGGGAGGAGCGGGCGCGTGGGCGCGGCGCGGCCACGTGGGG
>DWCF01004107.1:0-17467 GCA_018230265.1 Delias oraia
AGATCGCAGCGGGTGGGCGTCTTTGGGGGAGGCCTATATCCAGCAGTGGATTTAGATGGGCTGATGATGATGATGTTATTCTCTTACGCCAAAAGTACTCCTAGGATTATAATGAAACACCCAAAAATCAGAATAACATGGGCTATGATTTATAATGGATGCGTGAATTGGCCGAAATAAAAATGCCACGTAAGACGGACGCGGCAGGTGGCGAACCGAGCAGGGCGACGGAGTATTCTTAATAGAGGGCCAGGTGAATTTTGTGTCACCTATATCATATGTTTGATTGTAAATGTGCCTACTACCGATAGATAGATACTGTCTATGTTCAGAGAACGCACACGACACTCAGTCATTGTTTGGTATTATATTGGTGCTAATGGTGCCAGCTCGTCCGAAGTGATACCAGGGGCTCACAGAATACTCAGCGTGAAAGTAGGTGCTTGTACTGTGTTTCGCAGAGATGAGGATATCGGAGGCTCTTAAAAATAACGCTGTGGCGTAAAAGTTCGGCAACACAAACAATGGCGCGGAGTGTGGCGCGGTTGTCAATGGGCGGAGGTGTTCTCTTACCATACAGGAAACCCACTTGCTGCTCGTCCGCTATACTATATAAAAAACTAATAGATGATTCGCAACAAAATAATATCTTTCTAGTTGAATGAAACTGCACATAGTTTAGGCGTTTTGAGAATTAATAGAAAATATTACGACGCGTTTTTTGGGGGTTGAGGGAGGGTGGAAGGTCCTCAGTAATTGCGAAATACTCATGTTTAAAGTTTAGATTACAAGATTCCAAATGGTTATCTCGTTGATTTCTTAACGGACTCCTAACAATGAATAATGCATTTTACCGCACCGGGTTTATTTTTTTTCTTTGTATCGGATTCGTTTTATGAGACATTTAGTTTGTAGTTCACTGCATCGGTGTCAGCGATTGTGTGTTACTGTGAAGTTACCGGTAGTAGCTTAACATACGCCATGACACCAGGAATGGCGCAGAAGCGTTTGAAGCCGAGGCGATGCTGGGCACCTGTAAAGGTGGATAATCAGGTACATATAGAAGAGTCTATGCCCGTCCGTTGTAACGAGTCGGGTTAATATGCTTCCCATACAGAAAGTGTTTATATTCGCATGTTTCTATTGATCGTCGATTGGCGTATTGACTGTAGAATTTTTTTGCGATCCCGCGCTAGTGCACATGCTGACGCATTAATTGGGGCCGGCTGGTCTAACGTGATACCACGGGCTCACAGAATACTCAGCGTGAAATGTTAGTTTTACTTGAAACGGTGCTTCTATGTTTCGCCGAGTGAGTGAGGATATCGGAGGCCCTTTAAAAATGCAGCTTCAGCGACGTATAAAGCCGACAACACAACCAATGCTCGGAATGTGACGTGGTTGTTCGTGGGTGGGCGGTGTTCTCTTACCATATAGAAGACCCAACTGATCCGTGGTCAGCTATACCATAAAAAAGAGATACAATTTTTTATGGTTTATACGATGATTCTCTGCGGCTCGGGTGAACGACAGAAGTTTGTGTTTAGTTACAATGTGTCAGAACAATGGCAGGCAATAAATAAAGTTATTTTTAATGTTTTACTGTATGTTATTGTTGTGGTAGGTTGTGTCGCCTGATGGTAAGACTAAAGTGTACAAGTAAACTGAAGCATATGCTGACGAACTCACTGCTATTTCCTAAAAGAGTCTAAGTAGGTAAAACTCATTCGGCAAAACACAGTACAAATTGAATTTAACTAGTATAACAGACCGTGATATTTTTTAAGCATTTATTTCACAGGGAAAAACATTAGACAACGTGATTGGACACACTGGATTTTTTTAAATCGTTATTTTTTTATTTATGTAATGATAAGCACGAACAACAACCTTATTTCTTTAGATCCGCTAACACTGGTAATATGTAATCATAACTCTACGCCTAGCGCCATATTCGTAGGAATCTGTAAGCAATTATATTATAATAATCGGCATAGAGATTTTTCTTTAAAATGTTCGCATAGAACAAGCCAACACTACAAGGAAACTCCAATATTGAATAATATTATATCAATACTTGGATTGAATAATGTTTGATAGAAGTGCATTTTATATTGTCTTTATTATTATATTAACCATTTATGAATCTTATTACTTTAAAAAGATGTCCTCCATGTAAGCAACAAGTTGTATGGGTTTTTCGAATGTCTTCCTTTAAAGGTGCCTCTCCTAATTGTTCCATTATGGTTTTATATTGTTTCGGGAAGAATAAAGACGAAGAGTGTAATGGTGTTAGCATAAGAACAGATAGTATTAGGCAATCTAATTTCTGAATTGTCTAATTTATTTAAAAATCTCCTTCAATTTCCCTCTTTATTACAGCAGAGTGTTAAGGAAACAAATTTGTGTGGGATTTATTTCTAATTAACAAAATAGTGTTTTATAACCATAGATTTCTTCAGTTTACATACTTATTTGGGCAGATAGGCGTGAATTTTAGCTTGAGGAAGCCTTCCCCAAGTGTAACATTGTATGAACGTTAGACTCTTTCGGTTACCGTCCCTTATCAGAGCGTATAGTGTTAGGCAATTGGGTTTATCGACCCCAAGCAATTGCAATAATGCTTGTACAATGTGTTACCAGGCATCGGATTTCACGGACACAGGCGATTGGCCAACGCTCGGCGCTGCTGTGGTCGCGCGCTGTCACTCCACACCGCCTCCTCATGATGACCCGGCGCACCTTAATGGCAACGCGGTAAGAGAGCTCTTCTTGTATTTGCCGGGTAATAGTTGGGGGTGGAGCGCCATGCGCCGGCAGATTAAGTTTCTTTTTGTATGGTGTAGCGGACAACGGAGCAGGTTGATCTCCTACATGGTAAGAGAACACCGCTGCCTATCGCCAACCGCGCCACACTCAGCGCATTGGTAGTGTTGCGGTTACTTTTACGCCGTTTAAGCGCCATTTTCAAGGATCCGATATCATTACTCACTAATCGAAACATATTAGAGTTACCGTTTTAAAAGCACCGTTTCACGCTGAGTATTCAGTGAGCACGTGGTATCACTTCAGACGAGTCGGCTCAATTAGTTGGAGCTCCAGTTGGTTGATCCAGTCCGCTATACAATAAAAAAGGACATTATTCAATTATTTTAAAACTCCAAAATGGATCAAGGATCAGACAAGCGTACCTAAACACTTGAAGCAGTGTGATAACTGTATTTCTAGTGTAATTTTCTACTTTTATCGAGTAGTTAAAAAAGGGTTTATGGACATATGAGACTCATTCGAATGTATTCGATGTATTTTTTGTGTGTTTAATATACAATTAATATAATTAATTTTTACATACAGGATCTGATGTAATGATTAAATAAATGACATTTTATATCGTATATTGAATCGCAACTCAACGTTTTCAGGACCAAGAGAGGCAACCGCCGGAGGAACAACCGAAGTCCGAGAGGGTCGAACAACACATTCACAACGACAAGCAGACGCACAACGAGAAGAATAAAAATGGTAGGTCTATCGGTAGATATCTCTCTCTCTCTGTCTAGTCGGTACAGTATTTATTTAATTACGGAAAACTTACAGCTAGCGTACGTTAATGGTACAAATTAAACTTAACTGATAATGTCTGTGATGAACATGCTTGCTTTTCTTTCTTCCCTGTTTGGCAAGCATCTTGGTGTCTTGGGATACAGCATTGGTGGTACTTTTTGCATCAGATATTTTGGAGTTATTTATATTGTTCGCTGTAGATTCACCAGCCGGTTGCCTAAACGGTGGTATGGTTATACCGCCTTTTCTTACTATATAGTAGTATAACATAATGTATTAAGAAGACAAAATATGTAATAGCTTATATAAGACTTGCAATGCATTGCATTATTGAACTTTTTTCTTTGTACAATTTTTTTTTTACCGTACTCCGTCAAATACAGCCAATCTTTGGTATGTGTTATGTGATAGAATTATCGAATTATATAATATGGAGGAGCATAATGGCTGTTTTTTATGTCTTTTCGTTTTAATTGCTTTTATTTTCAGCGATTTGTAGGCAATAATCTGAATATCAGCTAGACACAATGTCTTAACTCGTTCTAGCTGACGTGTCAAGTACACGTGTTGCGTGAAGGAACATTGGCACAGAGTGTGATGTAAGTGTATAAATTTCAGGCGGCAAAGGCGGTAACAAATCCGGCAAGCACAAATGGGTGCCGCTAGATATTGACGTGAAAGCAGCCCGTCCAGGCAAGCATACAAATCAACACATCACCAGACAGGATAATGGTATGACATTTTTTTTTATGGGAACTGTGAAAAACGAGCAGGAGGCTCACCTAGGGTGAGCGGTCCTTCGTCCATGGACGCCCCTAGGCCTTGCAGAGCCACGGGTGAGTTGCCGGCCTTTATATTTACAGTAATTGTTAGCCATGGTTTTGTTTTTTACTGTCATCATCATCAGCCTATCAAGTCCAATCCTGGACATAGGCCTCCCCCAAAGACGCCCACCTGTTACGATCTTGAGCGATCTGGGTCCAACGGTTGCCCGCAACCTTCTTGAGATCGTCTTTCCATCGCGTGGCAAGACGTCCCACTCTGAGTTTTCTGGTACCTTACCCGTTTTCCGGTATTTTGCTGTATTGTCTGCCGTGTCACAATTTGATTTGATATGTTTTATATGATAATTTTAAATATTTTCTATAGACCTATATCTATAGTAGTAGTAAATAGTTTTATGCTTGGGAATCAGACGTTAATAGATCCAGATCCTAATGCAAATAAACCGATTTTCAACTCGCAATAGTCAGCTGTTAGTAATATTATATTACCTCAATACAGATATTGTACAGCTGAACGTTGAGCACAGAGAGAAAATGCATAAAATTATGAATTCAAATTTTGATGAAAACGCGGGCGCTCGTAATGCATTACGTCAATACAGATATTACTATGTCACTGAACGTTGCGGTAAAAAATAAAAATTCTCGCAGAGCCCGCGATCTCGTCCTAAGTAGTAAAAGCCACTCTGGCTAACATAGTTAGCCATTCCTAAAAGTAAAAAAAGAGCATTGATAACAGACGGAAGTCAATAAATATATTTTAGTTATATTTTATTTATGGTATAGCAGACAACGGAGCAGATGGGTCTCCTATATGATAAGAGAACACCGCCGCCCATGGATAACCGTGCCACCGTCCACGCATTTTTTGTGTTGCCGGCTGTTTACGCCACTTAAGCAGCATTTTTAAGGGCCTCAGATATCCTCACTCTGGGAAACACAGTACAAGTACCGTTTCACGCTGACTGAGCCTGTGATATCACTATGGATAATCCGGCCCAATCAATGCGTTAGCATATGTTTCAGCATGGCTCTCCCGTGGGTGAGTTACAGATACAGTATATTATGTCTATACAGATACAGTTTCCTTGAATGGTGAGGACAGACAGCGTGGACCTAATTCGCGCGGTCGGGGCGCGATGCGTGGCGGTAGAGGGTTGAGGCGACCTGGTCCCCGCCCCGCCTCAGTACACTCGCATCCACATCCGATATACCACCACCCGGATTATCCGCACCACGACTTACCTCAGGTGAGATTGTCAACAAAGCATTTCTTTCTCCAAAACACGTTTTAACATGAACAAGTGTTTGGGAGAGAAAATGTATTGAAACTCAACTATATAGATTGAATTAATGTAAACTTGATTTATGTGGGTTTTTTTACGTATTTATAATATATAACTTAATGGTACATTCTGCACTAATTCTGCATTAAGCACTAATATCGCTTGCATGTATCATCATCATCATCATCAGCCCATTCAAGTCCACTGCTGGACATAGGCCTCCCCTAAAGACGCTTGGGGGGGGTTGTTTTTTGTTGTTGAGGGGGGTTATTTGCCTTAATCACCACGCTTGGCAGGCGGGTTGGTGATCGCAAAACATCTTGCATGTGTAGATTGATTTAATTTATGATAAACAAAGCACATTTTTCATATAAAACACTGTTATTAAAAAAATATTCAAGGACAGGTGTAGAGGAAAGAAATTGTATTGAAACGGAATTATAATAGGTTGATCTTAGTTTTACACCAAACATAACATATAATGTTAATATATTGAGATTTATGGATATATTGTGTTAGTTTAGTATCTACTAACATGAAGTATTGTTGCGATTTTAAATATGTATTTGCCTAATAAATACATTTCTGTTCTTTCGTCTCACTCGAGAATGGCTGAACCAATTGCGTTAAATTTGATATTGTGATATGTGAAAGTTCAGAGAAAATATAAATATATATTAATATATATTATTATATAAGAGAAAATATTAAAAACGTACATTTTTCAAAACAGTGTCACTTAATGTCAAACGAGATTTTTTTTGTATTTATCTTATTTATTTATCTTAGCCTTAAGTATCAACTAAATCTTACATTAATAAGTAATACGAAGTTAATGAGTTTCTGTAGTAATATATTTAGATGTAGGTTTTTTTAAACTAATCTATATTTCGTGTATAACTTAATTTGATGAGTACGCTAAACCCATATGATTACTTTTAATTCTTTTTGTTTGTTGAATGCAAATAGTTTTTTTATCAGTCGTCGGAGTGGTTAAAAGTGATCATATCAAAATATTCCAATATTCCTTATATATTAATTGTTGTATGGGTTTGGTATGCGCTAGTTAAGTATATAACAGATATAGTTTTGCGTCTGTTTCACATCGTTTCACGTGCAAATGAAATTTTTCATGCTGATAATTTTTTGTCAACAATGGAAATTGTTTTAATCATCAAATACATCTTTTATTTTGGATGCCATGAACCATTTTATGTGTACTTTTTATATAAATATTTTATAAAAAAAATTGGTTTTGGTTTTTTGAAAGGAAGGGAGAAAAATATATTTTGGAATTTTGGAGGTTTTCCACTGTGCATTCTTGGTTCTACTGTATTTATGTAATTGACATTAAAAAGGGTATTTTCATAGTTATTTAGCTCATTGGTTTCTAATGCACACCACTTCACCAATGAACCGATTTTCGACAGTCTATTGCTTTGAGTGAATTATATCCACTCGTATTATCTATTCTTGCATAAATATAATTCCGCCACACTAATAATTATGTATGCGTTCTAAATCGGTATGTGAAAAATATCATCAACTAAGGAAAAACTTGTTTAAACATGGATTTTCCTTGGTTGTGGAAAAGCGATTCATTATATGGCATTCTCAATTTCATCTGTATTACACATTATTGCATAAGTTTATTATTATTATTCATAGCTTCTATGGAGACATTCATTTTGCTTGGGTATACTAACATCGCATCATCCCCTCCCAAATCTTAGTTACGAGTTGCTCAGCCGGCGATGCCTCAGGGTCTGGTGTTGCATTATGGGATCGGCGCGATGGCGCCGCCTGGTGCGATCACGCCCGGGGCGATACCACCCGGTGGATTAGCGCCCGGTGCCCTGGCACCGGCCATGGCCCCATCGCTGGCACAGGCGTACTACTATGGTGCAACAGCAGCTACCACTGCCGGTTATGGTATCGGATTGGACCAAGTAACACTCAAGGATCTAATCAAACACCAGATGTAAGTATTTATGGCATTCGTAGTTATTTTTTTTTTAAGTTTTATTTCTCAGTAGTGTATTTTTTTTTGTGAATTCTGTAAGATCTTGGAGCGAATGGACTTGCGATTGGCGTAAATTGAAAAAAATACAATGCGGCGTTGATCTCTGAACATGATCAAAATCTCTCTGTCTGGCTTTAATTAAGCCATTTAGTCTATTACGATAATTACAGAGATGATTGCATTAAAATAACATTCTAAATATTATACAATTCAACATAATCAGAGCGTTACGCTAATTTATATAATCGTGGCTGATAACTGCAGGTTTCTGTTTCTATACGGTAATATTCGATAAATATTGAAAAAACTTATGTAATATGATATTCCGTAAATACTGTCTGGTCATCATGTCATCTTTTTTTTAATTCTATAGTGGACAACGGAGCTGGTAGGTCTCCTATATGGTAACAGAACACCGCCGCCCATGGACATCCGCGCGACAGTCCGCGCTTTGGTTGTGTGGTCGACTTTACTCCGCATAATCGGCATTTTTAAGTCCGATATCCTCACCCACTCTGCGTAACACAGTGCCATTTCACGCTGAGTATTCTGTGAGCTCGTGGTATCACTTCAGACGAGCCGGTCCAATTAGTGCGTCAGCATATGCTTCAGCATGGCTCTCACAGGTGGATAGTAAGGTGTTATAATAATATTTCTAATTAGGTATTGAAACGAAGTATTTATACTGAGATTCGGACCTATATAATATAGTAAGGAGCCCTGTGGCTTAGCGGTCTGGTAAGTACAAGAAAGTACAAGGTTCGAATCCCGGTCTAAATAGAATTAGTAACTTTATTCGGTCTTTGTTAGCTCTTGCTTTGTTAGCTGGACGAGTGTACTGCCGTACCCATGGGAGAGCTATGTTGACGCATATTTGAGCCGATTTATATAAAATTATACTACACGCCCAAAGAATTGTGATCTCTCTACAAGGCACCCGCCTAACCTACCTGCTGCACATTTCATTTGTACAGTTTATTTTAAAAGTATAATTTATTATTAATTGACTTCCACAGCGAATACTACTTCAGCCCGGACAACCTTGCCCGTGATTTCTTTCTGCGACGCAAGATGTCCCTGGACGGCACGATCCCCGTCACGCTGATCGCGTCATTCCACCGCGTCCGCGGGCTCACCTCCGATGTTCAGCTCGTACTCGACGCCATCAGAGACTCTGAAAAGCTAGAGTTGATACAGGGCTTCAGGGTATGAATTGTGTCTTTATTTAATTCTATAGCAGACAACGAAACAGGTGGGTTTTATATGTGGTAAGAGAACACCGCCGTCCATTAACAACCACGCCAAAGTCCGCGCATTGGTTGTGTTGCAGGCTTTTTATGCAATTTTAAGAGCCTCCGGTATCCTCACTCGCTCTTCCAAGCATGATGACGTCTTAAGAAAACTTAGCATAGCAGACGAATAGAGGGCAGTCTATTATTCAAATCGTTTATTTATTTAGCACTTTTTAACCCATTGCCTATATTAGAACCCATCTTCACTGTTGTGATATTTCGTGATTCCTGTCATACCGGGGTGGGATGTCATACCTTTTCAAGTCTCACGCGATTAATGGACCGTAATTTACTATAATATCCCAGTTCTTTTATCTTAGTTTAACTAATATTTTAGTACTCACTGTATGTAAAGTCTTTATTGACACATATATAAATATAGTATGGGAAAATTTAAAGCGAAGATAAGAAATTCACAAAGGACTAATTAGTCATGTTTTTGAACGAACTGCGAAGACTAAGCAGTACTACGCCCATGGCCACTTTCAGCCCCTAAAAATCAAATTTTCATCTTTAATGTTTCGAAGATTTCAAGACCAGTACGGCACACGCCCAGATAATATCACTATAGTTTAGTATTGATAAAAAATATTACTTTTTAATGATATATATTTTTCTTTGTTATTACAGGTGAGGACAGCGATTGAGCCCATGAAGTGGGTTCTCACCGATCTTGCTATAAATAATGATGAGGAGCGAACCGAAAGAAAGGACGAATCGGAAAAATCCCAGAATACCGATGCGAGCGATAAGGACGAACACATAGAGAAGGACGAGGCCGGAGAGGTCGTTAACCAAACTGAGAAAGTCGAAGCGACGGCCGAGGGAGAAGTGAGTGTTGACAAGCCGGATGGTGAGATTAAAGATGGGGAGAGTGAGGATTTTCACAGGCAGCGGATACAAGACCCGCCGAGGATGAACGACAATGAGATTGTTGAATCGGTATGTTGATTATGTTATTATATATTGTATATTCATACAATTACAACTCAATGCATTTTTTTTATTCTGTAGCGGACAACGGAGCAGGTGGGTCTCGTATATGGTAAGAGAACACCGCCGCCCAAGAATAACCGCGGCACAGTCCGCGCATACTTGTGTGGTCGGCTTTATGAAAAATAAAATTTGCAGTGAAAACCTCATATCGCTTAGAGGTTTGAAAAATAGATAGTAGCCGATCCTTACTTATATGCATAAAAATTTCGTTAGAATCGGCCAAGCCGTTTTACAGGTGTATGGGAACGAACATTGTGACATGAAGATTTTATATATTATATAAAATTTTAAAGGATACAACTGAGTCGACCGCCCGGCAATCCGCTGAAGAAACGAACGAGACCGGGCAGGCAGCTGAGGTGAAAGGCGAAGCGAACGAGGACGCACGTGAGATGAACAGTGATGTTAAATGTGATGAAGCTACGAAGGAGCCAACTGATGATGCTCCACAGCAGTCTGACGCTGCTGAGAAGCCTGGGGAGAAACGGTGCGTATTTTTATATAGTATAGCGGACAATGGAGCAGGTGTGTCTCCCATAGACAATCGCGTCACAGTCTGTACATTGGTTGTGATGCCGACTTTTCACGACACAAGAGGCCACTTAAGAAGACACTTAAGTTCTTTGAACCCGTGGTATCACTTCTGACGATTTGGTCCATTTAGCGCGTTTGCTTCAGCACGGCTCTTATAATATATTAATATATTATTAATACACTCGCCAGAGACCGAATATATTATAGGTTAAATTATAATTCGGGATAACCGGGATTCGAACCCGAGGCCTCTTGTTTCATGGTAGACTTATTAGCCACGAGACTTTTATCTGTCGAATTTATGTGAAACGTAGTAGAGACGTAGGTGGCTTGGAATTATTCAATGGTTGATGAATATGAGATATTGCAGTTCTTACATACATTACGTACATTGACTTGTATAATTCTTGACTTATAGTATTGTTTTATTACACAGCCGGAAGAAGCAAATGGTGGGAATTTTTCCGCTTGCGACCATGGGCGGCCCTTTGGTGGCGCCCGTCTCTAGTCTGCTGAGATGCGTTCCACCACCACCTCTGCCAAGGTTAGGCTTAGTGATTAGTACATAACTGTAACCTCTTACCATCAGGAGAGCCTAAGCAATGAAAAAGCCTTTGATTGTGTTATAATTCTGAAGTATCTACTATATTATTTGTGTGTTCACAGAATGTTCCGAAGCACTCGCGGCCCGGGTACAGTATCGCCTCTTGCCCGAGACAACTTGAATCCGAATGTACCCGAATTTGTGCCTCAAGCTATCAAACAACGTAAGTGACATTAATAATAATAATTTTTATGTTTATTGTGATATTTTTAGGTTTTAAGATTTCAGAAATGGTTATGTCCCCTTTGGTACTAAAGAAATTTTGTTTGAAAATGTGATCAATGTATAATAGGTCTTTTACCTATGAAATTCCCGTTCTGCAGTACTGGCCATTTCAAATAAAAATAATTTTAGTTTGACTATGAATTCTAATTACAAATTAGTTTTAAATTTAATTATATTAGATCCTAATCAATTAGTCAACTTTTACGCATTGCTCCGCATTTTACTCGAGACGGACGCACATCCTATACACGGCGAGCCTATGGCTTGCCCCAAAAGACGGTGTGAAGCTGTGATGGCTGTATGGCCGGAAGCAAGTAGCCCTTCCAAAAAAATCAACTTTTACGACTTTTATTAATAGATATAGAATTTTCTGTAGTGTTTGTATGTACGTACTATGTGTTAATAATTTGTCTTTTTTCATCATTATTTTTTTTGTATTTCTTTTTTTTATCTACCCGTAATTTAGGCTCGATATCTCTCAAAAATAGAGACTTTGGGTTACGCATTATGGGAAAATCAATTTGTCATTTTCGCGAGAGTTTTTTCCTATTCAAAGAGATTTTTCGACATAAATGACACACATTTACGCATAGAAAAATTGTTTAAATAATTGTAGGAGGTACTATCCCATGAGCGTTTTTCTATATAAATTATGAAAGCTGTTAAGGAATTTTCATAAGCATTATCTAACTACCTACATCTCTTATTGGTAAGTCAACGGTAGTATGAAATAATATTAATCATCGTTTCTCTTTGGCTTTAGAAATTCGACAACCACGAAAGGGTTTTTTAATCTGGTCTAGGTATTTCTTGGTCTTTTAAATTTTAAGGGTTTTTAAGATCGATTCAGTAAATAAAGAGATTACCCCCAATAACGTGACAAACACACACAAACTTTACCTTTTTATAATATTAGTATAGAATTATATATTTTTATTTTATACTACTAGCTACGTATATTAAATAAATTCAATTTAAACTTCTATGGCTATTGTGAGATTATTTTTGTGAGTTAGCGTCTTAGATTGGTTATTAATTTGTCCTCCAGCTTTAAGAAGGCTGTAATTTATAATTCTTATTCGACAGTACTTGGGTTAAATGAAAGTATTTAATGTAGGAAATCTATCCCCAAACTATTTCAGTCACAGACATCTAGGAATTCAAATACAGTTAGACCTTCAATAAAATTCACAGCATAAAAATCAGATTTGGTATTTTAGTTGTTATTAGCATTTTTGTACTGTCCAGAGATGACACCGCGGACTCCCATACAAATATATCTCACGCCTCTGCAAGGGCTGCGAGTTCCCATGGCGGAGGAGCGCTTACCCTAAATGAGCTTTCTGCTCGTTTTCCATCAATTGTATAAAAAAAAACAAACGCGCTGACCACAGATTAGGAAAGACTGAGCTAGGATATTATACATACCACTTATGCAGTTAAATATTAGTGATTAATTCAATTTATAATTTATTTAATTCAAATAATATTTTGATTTTTTTACAGAGGCACCAAACGCGGTGAAACAAAGTGCTACTACGGCTGAGCAAGAAGTGCACAATGCGAGAGTCGATCCCAATGCTTGGACTGAGGTAAATGTTATAAAAATTAGGAAAATTATTTATTCTTCTAAAATTTGACAAAGTTTCTTGATAAATCTACAGCTTTATTTATTTTTATATAACATTCAAGTCATCAAGCAAAATTTACACACAATACCAGCCTGAAATATCATGCCTTTCGTTGAATAGGTGAAAATACCGGTGTTATACAAAGTTAAGCTTTAATTATATAGCGGAAATGGATGGCTAAGAGATAACCGTCGCCCATGGATGACCGCATCGCAATCTATGATAGTTGTGTTAGCGGCTTACTCCCTAAGAGAAACGGTTAAAGTTTACGCCGTATTTAATATATAGGTGTATAATTTTTCGCGGGAATTTTATGTGCCACTGGTATCTGGCTGAATGATGTAATTATTGCATCAGCATATTTCAGCATAGCTCTCCAAAGTGTATGTGAGAATACATTTAATAAGGAAAAATTTAAAATTGTAGGCATTAGACATAATTTTAAGAAATTTGTTTAGAAACGTTGCCTTGGGAATAAGGAGATCGCTAAAGACATCTTCAGGAAATCTGTTAAAATAAATTCAATTGCCTAGACAGTTTCGCTGAGTTGGTTACGCCGGTAATTCGCAGGTCTGGGACGGCTTGGAACCGGCAGTAGAGTCAATGACGTTCAAAAGTGATTGTAAATTCTGAATGAAAATTAAAGAATTTGATTTTATTTTCGAGGGTTTTGAGGTTGATTTTTTATGCTATAGCGGTCAACGGAATAGGTGGGTCTCCTTTATAGTAAGAGAACACCGCCGCCCAAGAACAACTGCGCCACAGTCCACTCATTGGTTGTGTTACCGGCTTTTAACGCTGTTTAAGTGGCATTTTTAAGGTCTTCTGATATCCTTACTCACTGTGCGAAACACAGTACGTACTTCGGACGACGGCCCAATGAATGCGTCAGCATATGCTTCAGCATGGCACTCCCACGGGTGAAAAGGTCTATGGTAATGTGGTATGATTTTCAGGTGAAACGCCGTACGAAGGCCGGTTCGCGTGAGCGTGTCAATGCCCGCGAGGAGCCCGAAGAGCCACGTGAAGAGTTGCATTTTCAACTCGACGAAGAGTTGGACCTGCCACCGCCAAGACATAACACTTTCACTGACCCATGGTGAGTTGTGGTGCCACAAGGGACATTCAGACAGGGATGCTACTGTCTAATACAGTTCATTGGTTATGATTTGATATTGATTAAAAAATCTGAAATAAAATTAATTAATATAAACACGATTATAATTCTTCCACCTTCCTGTCAAACCTTTACGCGGTCGCGTTCAATATATTATTGCTGATAATATTAATAATAATACTCATTTTTTATATGAACGGCGGCAAACGAGCAGCCGGCTTACCCAGGGTAAGCCGTCCTCCGCCCATGGACACTCTTAGCCCTTGCAGAGCCGCGGGTGCGTTGCCGGCATTTAAGGAATATACGTACGCTCTTTTCTTGAAGGTCCACTAGTTTCATATTCTAAGAATCTTGATGTTATAATCTCCCAACTGAACAGTTTATACTTTCTCTTGCTACGGCTACTGTTGGTAGCGGCATTTTTTTTGCGTTACGGTGCAAACGTCGAAAAGTTTTTTTTGGAACAGTGTTTCTAAAATAATTTATAAGGTAAGTAGCTACATGCAGCTGTATGCTTCATCACTAGTGGCTTGGAGCCGGTGTACAGCCCCCAATACACAACCATCTCAAAGAAGTTTTGCACAAAAAACAGACCCTTGCTTTGACAACAAGGAATGCATTGCTTGAATTCAATAATTACTCGCTTCTTGTATGATGTCCTTCATCCTCAAAATGTATTCTTTCCCTTATGTTTTGTCTCATTTAATTTAATATTTTGTAAATACATTTGTTTTACTATTTTCAATGTTTCCTATTTATAATTAATAATCTTTGTTACATGTTCATACTGATTTTGTATATCCGCTCTCTTAATATGTTTGTCGTTGATCATAATATTAGTTCATAGTTAAATAAGACACAAGAATTTAATAAGGAAGCATGATTCAAGTACTCGTAGAAATGAGTTTTATGTAATAGAGTTTATCAAGACTGGTATATAGTTTAGCGGACAACGGAGAAGAAGGGTCGCCTATGGTAAGACAACGTCGCCGCCCATGGAAAACCTCGCCACAGTCGACGCATTGGTTGTTTTCTCGGCTTTTAACGCAGCTCAAGCGGTATTTTTAAGATCCTCTGATATCTTCACTCAATCACAACACAACACAGTAGAAGCACCGTTTCAAGTACAACTACTACGTCAGGCTGAGTATCCTGTGAGCTCGTGGTATCACTTCGGAGGAGCCGACCAAATTAATGCGTTAGCATATTGCAATTGTAAGACGGGCTGGTGTGGACGGGCATTGCACCTACTTTGCGTGGGAGAGCCGGCGCTATCATTCATGCCAGCATAATTCTTGGAGGAAGCTCAGCAGATTCTTCACGTTGTCTGCTACTTTCTGCAACGACTCAGCTGTCCTGAGATGCTGTGCTCTGTATTCTGCCACCCCAGAGCATTAAAGTAGGAGACATTCTCTGAAGATTCTTGCTCTTCCAGAGCATTCTTTGGAGACTTGTGCAAGCTCTCAAGGACTGTCTGTAACAACCAGCTTATGTAGGTGATTGTAGACCAGACCAGTTAGCGCTCCGGCTACAGGCCTTGTAGTACTGCTCTGCTGTTAGACAGTATATGGATGGGGTATTCCTTTACCTGTCTGGATGAGATTGCCGTTGCTGATATTATGATACCCCGGTATCTTCCGGAGAAGCACGGTGTGAGCAACCTGTACATTCCTCCGAAGGCCCTCTTTAACCTTACGGCCGTTGCTACCGCCACCTGCTGGATGTGGAGATGCAACGGTAGCAGGTTTAGCAACTATTCCAGAACTGCAGTGGGAGTGGTCCTCATGCGAACCGTGGTGGCCATACAGGCAAATATTTAGAGTCTGTAGCTTCGCTACAACAGTGACCAGCTTGTTTCGCGACCATCATAGCTGATCATAGGCCTGATAACTGACTGCTAAAGTCAACTTATTATCTATACCTAAGATTTTTTTATTAAATCATGTACTACATAGTGTATGAAGTGTTTTTCTAATTATGAAATATAAAAATATCTGATTGTTGTGTTTTATTTCGTTCCTATGTCCCATATATCACAATCATTAAATGTAAGGTAAATATTTGTATATAGAAACTAATTACAGGTCCACATAACAATAGGTGTTGTTTGATGTTATTTATTTCTGGTATATGGTATAATATTCATCACCGTCATCATTTCAGGTATGATATTACTAAAGACTAATCAAATTGAAAAAGGATAGGGCTCCGCTGTTCGTCACTACAGTTCAGACTTACAGTAGTAGAAAATACTTAAATAATCTTGTAATTAAGTAAAAGTAATTTAAATCGTTGATTAGAAAAATGAACCATTAGCAATGAAGCATTAATTGTCGATTTGTAAGATATTGAGTTATTTTTAAAGCACAACAAGCAATGTGATTCGTCTAAATTCTTAAGGATTTTTTAAGTACAAATAAAATTTATATGAAATCAGATAAATTAGAAAGTAAATGAAATGTTTTAACCTAAAACAAGGAATCGACAGTTAATATTTATGCTCTACTAGTCTACTCAACAATTGAAATTACTTTCATTTCATTACCACTAACGAACTTAAATCAGTTTAAAACAAATAAAATTCCTTGTTGCTCTCTACACATGTTAAATACCATTGTCAACAACAAAGCTTACATATATATATATAAACCCAAAAATTCCTCACTCGATGTGAGGAATTTTTGGGCGCTGTGTTGATTTGATTATAAACATAATTCTATGACATGGATTATAAATACAGTGTAAGCTCCATGTAGCGACCCTCGATTTAATGGCAAACTTCCTAAAGCGTCGAAATAAATGATCGACTTAAAGACTTCTTGCTTTAGCTTGTGTTCTGATACACTACGTAACATTACACCCGCTCTAAACCCCAACAGTTGAGTAATAAATTGTACCTTTTAAGTTGTCAAAATTACGCAGCTCTACGCGTTCTTTTGTCGCGTAATTATAATATAGTCGATTGTCGACATCGCCTAAGCTTCCGAGCATTAAAGAAGCTCTGGAAGCAGCTAAATTATTGGCATAATACTTTTATCAGCAACTTGCCTCAATATAGCAATATATAAATAAAATAAGTATAAAAATACAACAAAATTAATGGTGCAGCAAAAGACGTCAGATAAAAATAGCAGATTATACGCAATATTTTTTATGTTCTTAACTATTAACACTAGTATGAAATACATATTTTCTTTTTCTATTTTGGATTTTTCTCCTCTCGACTAATATATAACGCATTAAAATGCAATCCCTTTAGTGTCGTTAAACAGTTTACACGGTATCTACAAAAATATCGTGAAAGTATATTGTTATAGTCGCAATTTATTTTTATTAATAAAATTTAAATGTCTCTGGTAAATATCTTTTTTCTACCCAGATGTTAATTCTTAACAAAATAAACGACTTTA
>DWCF01004108.1:0-17459 GCA_018230265.1 Delias oraia
TAATATATCTCACACAATTACCACCAAAATGCTGTTATGATTAAATAATAAAATAAAACACAGTGGACGTGCATCTGGTACAAATAAAAATATATACCTGTAGAATCGCAAGTGAATAAAGCTGGTGACGGCACATGATCTCTTGTATAGTTCCATAAACAATCCCTTAATACTTGAACGAGCTGAAAAAAAAAGTATGATTATTTTATCGCTTGTTTCAAAGCTCATCAGAGATTATTATTTCGATAAAAATAAAAACCCGTGGTAGAACCACGCGGAAGCATATGCTGACGCACTAATTGGGCCAGCTGGTACTAAGTAGGTAATACAAGGGGCTCAATCAAAAATACTCAGCATTAAACAGTACTTCTACCGTACTTCTACAACAAGAGACAACACACGGATTGTGGCGCGATTGCCCATGGGCGGCGGTCGTCACTTAGAGGCGAACCGCCTGCTCCGTTGCCCGATATACCTAAAAAAATGCAGTTATTTGTTTGTTCAAAGCTATTCAAAGAACATTTACACTAATAGATTATCCAAATTTGACTATAAAAGGCTTTCCAATTGTAAAATACCTATCACAGCCTACAGGCATCTAAAAAGGTAGAAAAAGGACAAGAATTTTGCATTTACCTCACTAGCTGTTAGTTCCGGGGCCAATTCCAGCATGTGGCTCAATGGGTGTGGTAACAACTGACCCAAAATCATTGTACTTAACAGTTCAGTTAACGCTGACAATTCTCGACTTAGTTCCGGCGACTGTGTGTGGCGATCTAAATGAAATGAATTTTTTAATTTGTGCAATGTCTTTTTTAAAATTTCATTCCAGCTTATGAACGGAATTTTGAATCCAATATGATTTTTAAATCTGGATTGATAAATATTTATTTACCATTTAAAAGAAAATATTAAGTTACTTCGTTACCGAAATATGTGCATTACTGGCGTTGAATTGTTATATCGACGCACCGGCGGCTTTCTGTGTCTAGGATTGACCGTGGGCAGTGGGCCACGTAACCTAGGCGAGCTTTCTGCTCGTTTGTCTTTAGATTTTTATTTAAAAAATTAAAAACTTGACATGTGGATATAATAACTTTTACGTACTAAATTGCATTCTAAATACTAAATGTTCCTTTTTTAGGCCAATTTTTTTAACAATTTATTTAAATCTAAATTACCGAGATGTGCCCTCAATCGGTGAAGCAATGTCGCTGCAGACGCCCTCAATAAAGCCGATGAAAGACACAGGGCGGGCCTGGCGAGCGCCACGCGCCTTAATGCAGCCCGTGCGACTGCACAACGCTCCACTGCCCCGCGCATGTACAACTCCCTTTCTATGCTTACTTGCTGAAATATTTAAAAGGTTTTTAAATCGTGCAACAAATCTATATTCATGACATACTTCAGACGGGATTGGTCAAATGCATCCGTTTTGAGAGGCTCGTATCGAAATGATTTAATACGTCTATAATGTAGCGAGAGTTATTGGGTTCGAATTCCGGTCCGGACAAATATAATTTATTTGGTCTCTGGTAGGGCTTGACAGTGGCCGGGCGAGTGTATTAATACTGTTACACCCGTGGGAGAGCCATGCTGACGCATATGCGGACGTACTAAATGATTATTGGATTATTTTATATTAAATACAAAATAACACCATCTATATATTGATTTGTCTAAGCTTTGACTCTTATTTCAGCATTATCAAATACCTTTGTAAAATCTTCGTCTGGCCAAGGTAAACCGTTGTACATAACATCTGGTGACACAAGTTCAACTAGTAATAATGACACCGATGTGGCTCCTTCTACTATACCGCTATTGCCATCCTAAAAAATTACAAATTATTTTAATAGGTGCTAGGGCCTTCGCTGTTGGAATTTTAAAATAAGGCGCCGATATACCATTTCGTTAAAATTTAATATAAAAACAATCAGAACAAAACATGAAATATATTTTATACAGATTATAAATGCAATTAGTAGCCACCGAAGAATAAATATTATTTCTCTTATCAAATGGATGATTAGGTTTGAAAAACTTATGGAAATAACAAAAACCTACAACTAATATTAATATTATTAATTAATTTTAATTATATTGATAGACAATATTTAAATAATAAAATTCAATACTTCAATACCATATTATAGTTATAAGACGTTAGGCTTATTGAAAGAACCTTACAACATTTAATATCTTGAACTCACCATACATGACATAAGCGCGCCCATGAGCAATTCGTTATTAGTAGTTAGTATAGGCGGAATGCCGTCTTGTTCATTATTGCTCTGCTTACGTACTCCTGATCCTATTATACCCGCGTGGAATACTGATGTATGACTTTGCGTCAATTGAGTTATAGGACCCTGTTAATGATTCATCATTGCTTAACACTAATAATTTTTAATAGTTTATTAATATTAATAGATTAAAATAATAAGATCATAGACCTCAATCTGGTAGATTCACTACATTTTTTTTATTTTATATCGATCTGACATATTTTTTATTCTTCTAATGCCATGTACAGTAGAATGTTATCATATAATATTTAAACAAAGATATTTTTAAAATTAAAGCACCGACTTCCGTCTGTTTATCCTTATATGTATAAATTTTAGAGAGCATAGGACTAAGAATAGGCGTAATAAACGTAAAATTGCTGTAAATTTATTTCAATTGTATTTGATATTATCAGAATTGTGTTACTCACATGCTTCTGATTCATATAGATCAATAAATCATCATTGGTCCATTCTTTGGAGACAGCGAGTAGGTTGGGTATGACTGGTTTGCTTCCAAATATCTTATCCTCTCTAAACATAGCTGTTTCGAGTAAGTCTCTTAAGGCAATCGCCCGAGCCAACTTGCTATGAAGACAGAGTTTTCGCAGCAATTTACTTGCCATTTGAACTCCGCGTAGTTTTGCCATTATATCTAAAAAATACTTACTTGAATGTCATAAAAGACCCACCCCACACCCACCCAATAATTATCACCCGTGGAAGAGCCATGCTGAAGCATATGCTAACGCATAAATTGGGCCGGCTCGTCCGAAGTGATACCACGGGCTCACAGAATACTAAGCGTGAAACGGTAGTTGTACTGAGTTTCGCAGAGTGAGTGAGGATATCGGAGGCCCTTAAAAGTACCGCTTAAGCGGTGTAAAAAGCCGGCAACACAGTCAATGAGCGGACTGTGGTACGGTTGTTCATGGGCGGCGGTGTTCTCTTACCATTTAGGAGACCCACCTGCTCCGTTATCCGCTATACTATAAAAAAATTAATAACACGGAAAAATTTGCATATAATAAAGATAATTTCGTTTTACTCAATAGATACCACATTTAATATTGATCGTAGCTAAAAAATTTCGAGGCAATTGAATGAAGCTAGGAAAATTAACAAATTTTATCTCAAAACTCGTTAAATCGACTAACATACCTTCTTCATGTAAACACCTAAAGAAATATTTAACAACTGATTGAACTACTTTCAATATAACTTCCACACTGGGCGGTGGTGATTTTGTACCAGAAATGTCTACTCTGTCTAACACCTGAAAACAATAAAAAAAACTTAATAAATCTTGCCCCGAATACCTAATGTTGTAGAAACATGTAATTTATTTGTTTATTAAAAAGTTTACCAAGTCAAGCCTTGCCGTTTTCGTCATATTATTAAATGAATTAGGTATATGAATTCAATATATTAAATTTTTTTTAAATATATAAATTATTTTATGTATATTCTACCGAAAATTTTTAATATTAAATATCATTATATTTAATATTACCTCTAGCACGGCTATATATCTTATTCGTATATATACTATATATGTAATACAAAAAATATATAATAAAAATATGTCATGGATTTTTGTGACACCAACTGAATGTATTCTTAATACTGTAGATAGAAAATTATACTCAAACAAAACATTTTTATTTTTGTAGAAAAAAAACTGCATTCAAATGTTTTTTTAAAATCCGCTTGCCGCACCAGGTAATCGAATCGACTTGAATCTGTGAAACTCGCACCTGTACTTTTATTGCATCGATCGTTAGGGTCAGTTATAAGGATGAAATCTCTCAACAAACTTCATAAATTAATTGAAATGAAAACAATGAAATCCTATTTTATTAATAATGTATCCATTAAAATGACCGTAGATACACGCAATTACAACTAAACGCGTGATACCATAGGCATAAGAATTTAAACCTTACGTTAAGCTTAAAAGAACTATAAATTAGTTCAAAATGTATTTTGTTTTGTTTTGTTTTCCTCAGTTTTGGACGCGTGCGAAAACATGTAAAAAATGAACTTTAAACTGACGACAGTTGTTTATGACGGATCATATATTCTATGTAACGAAATAGTCGATTTAAATACCATTGTATGTGTCGCAGTCATGTGGTTGAATCCGCTATTTCATAAAACTAGGGAATTCATTGAATGACGACATTTAGTTGAATGACTAAAGGACAACTCGTCAAACTGGTGAGTGTAACGTTTAACGTCTTGACTGAACGTCGAACGAAATTTTACGTCCGCTCTGTTAAGAACTGTGAACTACAACCCGCTAACTAGTTGGACGTTGAGTGACGCTTGTTCAGTTAACGTTCGACCTAGTCATTCAATCAAATAGCGGATCCTACCAGATGACTGCGATATATAATACTATACCTGCGCAAGCGCATGACAAGTGGGCATTTTACTCAGCGATGCGAATGTGCATTCCCGTCGCGTCTGCAGTAAACAAGCATAGCGTTGAAGCGCCGTTCCTATGCGATACATGTTTGCCTCAACTGCACGACAGATACTGCGCGTACGCAATGCTGATACGCGGTTGGAATTCTCCCATCTATAAATACAGATTTTAGGTTATATACCTATTTCTGATCTTTTCAATAAGACTTTAAAGGCTTTAAGCCTTTTAATTGAGTATAAATCTATACTACTATTATATAGCTGAAGAAATTGTTTTAACGCGCTAATCTCAACAACCGCTGGTCCAACTAGGAAAATTCTTTCAGAGTTGGATTATACATTTTTCGAGAAAGACTATGAGTTATATTATATTTTCTTTATATTCTCTATATCATCTGTATATTAGGGTAACTGACTGTTAAATATATTATTTCAGTTATTTAAAAATCTATGCGAGGCCGGAGTGGACAGTATACTTTACTTAGATAATCTTAATATACCCGTGGGAGCAGCATATGTGATACCACGGGCTCACAAAATACCAGCGTGAAATCATATTTGTAGTGTATTTCATGATTGAGTATATTGGGGCCCCTCAAAATAACATTATAGCGGCGTTAAAAAGCAGGTATCACAATCAAAGCCCGAAATGTGCTAAAATTGCCCATGTGCGGGGGTGATCTCTTACCATAGAGGAGACCCGCCTGCTCTGTAACCATAAAAATCCCGCTACATCAGTGTTTTCAAGCAGCTGTATCAACAAATACTGAAAGAATATAACATAAATAAAGATGACACAGCTCACCTCAACAATTTAACAATATTTAAACATAATTGATGCACATATGTAGTCTGTTCGCCTGGCACTGTGGCTTTTATGAAGCATTTCTTTATCTGTTCATCTGCTAGCATTGCCTCCCGAAGAGCATACTCCACACCCGACTTGATGCAATTCTGATATCTCTCTGTATCCATATTGATATCTATCGATTCGTTCGGTGTGTGCATTGTAATTGTACCAGATATGATACGCACTAGCAAAGCCAACATTGAGTCCGTACGTGAATATTGAAGAAGGTACGCAATTGTACTTATAAATTCCGAAGGCTGGTTGTAACCTGAAACGACAATTACATTTATATTTTAAACTTACACACACAATGAAACTATGTATTATTATAAAATTATAAAGATCCGCGGGAGAGCCATGCTGTAGGATATGCGTCACGCACTAATTGGGGCGGCTCGTCCGAAATGATACCATGGGCTCACAGAATACTCAGCGTGAAACGGTACTTGAACTGTTTCGCAGAGTGAATGAGGATATCGGAGGCCCTTAGAAATGACGCTTAGGTGGCGTAAAAAGTTGGTAACACAACCATTGTGCGGACTGTGGCGCGGGTGTTCTTGAGCGGAGGTGTTCTCTTACTATTTAGGAGACCCACCTGCTCCGTTGTCTGCTATACTATAATACAGAAATGCACTGAAAAGTAATAAATTTCTATTATGTCGTAACGAGGACGAACTCAAATCCATATGTAATACACAATGGTTATAATTTAAAATTATCATGTATAAATTGGACACGCGGTAGGTGGTAGGTGTCGTACGGGACAGAGCTACTTCTGGTGAGTCCACTAATAATCAATTTGTTATTAAATATATTTTTTTTTATACAATTGGCGGCAAAAGAGCAGGAGGCTCACCCAGGTCAAGCAGTCCTCCGGCCATAGACGTCATCAGCACTTGCAGAGCCGCGGGTGCGTTGCCGGCCTTTAAAGAAAGTTTTTTGTTTTTCATTATATTGTTAATACTTTTAAAAAAATACTCACATACTAGAATTAATAACCTGGCAATAGAATATTGCTCTAATTGGTTACCATCCAGTATCTTTTCTCTGACAAGGTTGATTTCTTCTCCTGTACTTATTAGAAGTGGCACTGTTCGATCAGGATACATCACCTCATTTTCCAACTTTTGCAAAAGATATTCTGCAAAGGCATATTAATTATATTATGTTAAATTATATCATTAAAAGAAAACAGTTTGACATTTGCTCTCAACTTGTGTGTTTTCTTTGGTTATGATATAAATAATATCTATTGATACAATGTGGACATAAAGTCAATTAAAGTCCATACAACTGGTTCAAATGAATAGAAGAATTTTCAATTATAAATTTGTAATTATTTTATATAAGCCCATCCAAAAACAACCTAACAGCCTCTTTTCAAATTTTTATTTGTGAGTTCTTCTTATTTTTGCAAGCATTTTATAAAAAAACAATTTTCTAAACTTTATATACTCACCAAGTAATTGTCGACAGAAAACATTCCTTTGAGCATATTTGAGTAGCAGTAAGAAGCAGTGAACATCTGAGCGCAGCAATAATGTGACCAAAGATGCCGGCCCGACACCTTCCCAGGATCCACTGTGTCTGTGTACAGCACATATAACACTCAGACGTTCCACAACTTCATCTGTCACTAAAAAAAAATTCAGTAATGTATAAAGATGATACAGTATCAACTAAAAAGATTTAATCTTATTTGCAAAAATATCTTCTCTTTATTGATTTTAAGTTAAAAAAATGCTAACATGTATCCTTTATATCTTGAATTAATGCTTTTAAAACAATATCCGATTTTGAAGCCAAATTTAACAGATATGGTATTACATCACGTTTCTTTTCCGAATTAAAGTCTTCATCTATTGCTTCCTGAAATCATAAATATAAACAGTCATACTATGTATGTGATAGATCAAATTACTTCAATAAACTGGATTGATTTTAATTATAAAACTATAGCTAATTTTTATGGCAAATTCTAATTTAACTAAATTATATAAATACTCATTTAGCTAAATTATAGGCATAAATAGTTTAAACTAACATCTTTTTCAATTTATGTACATATTTATTTTAGAAAAAATATCTAAAAATAAACTTTAAATATTAAAATATTCACAATATTGTTATTCATAATATATTTAACTCACCTTGAATAAATTGACTAAGGCTGTTCGAACATGAAGCAGAGCAGGTGGGTGATTGGCTAAGTGGGCTAAGACAGCACGAGCTGCGTCAGCTCCTAAAGCAAGTGCCCTTGGTGCTACCAATGCTGGTTCTGCCCTACCCACCCAGCCAACTGCCCATGAACAAGCACGGCAATCTAATAAATTATAAAGAATATAATATTATCAAGATAAACAAACAATTTTACTGACTGTAAGATTTCAAAAAATATTTCATTCATATTAATTTATCATCATCATCATCATTTCAGCCGTAAGATTTCCACTGCTGGACATAGGCCTCCCCCTTGGACCTCCATGAATAGATGTATTTTAACCAAATGAAATTCAACATGTAAACTACATAGATACTTAGCTTAGCTTAGCTCTAGATTTAATAATACACTTTGTTGATCTATTTAAGTTAAGAATAAAGTGACACATGTACATAATACATACCTAACATCATATCAATGCATTTTGCTCTTTCTTCAGAATTGAGTAGCATCAAGTTTTGAGTTGTAATGTCAAGCAACACTCTAACTGGATCAATATTTTGAAGGGTTGCATCTGAAATAAATATCTAAATGAATACTAATGTTATTAATAATTACCACTTGGTCACTTCTTGTATTAATTATAAGATGAGTGTTTTTATCCTTGTCTAATTATATTGTAACAACATTATGAATATTGTAGATCTGAATGAATAGATAGGAAAATCTTGGGTCATTGGATTTGGATGATTGTTAATAAATCAGACATGCTTATAGACTTACTTGGCAAATTAGCTTTGTCTATTGCTATATCCATAATTAATTTGATACACCATGGAGCGATAAAAGGTGCCCATGATTCACCGAGGCTACAAAGCTCTGGACCAATCATACCAACGGCTTCCAGGGAACCATTAATGCTAGAGTCTATCTGTGAATAAAATATGGACGCATAGATAGAGTGCATATCAACAAAAAAATATATAGAATACAATAAAATCTTCATGTAATTTGGGTTATATTATGGTGCTTATCTGAATTTAGAGTAGCAAAAGTTCTTACATCATAGTCAGAAGGATTTATCGCAACATTAACAGCGTCATGGAAAACCATTGCAAAATATGCCAATACAGCATCCCTTGCTGCAGGAAAAGTTCTTAAGAGAGATATTGCAATTTTAGGCAATTCAGGAGAATTTTGAAAATTTCTCCGTGAAACACCATAAATAAAGTTATTTAAGTCATTGGAGAGAGACGTAGATTTATTTGGAATGTTCATTTTCAAAATATATTTATTATATCAAGAATGTTTAAATTTTAACTGTATCAGTTTTAAGTAAATACGCCTTTCTGTTGTTGATATTTCGACATCTGACAGTTACCATTTGTGGTTGACAGTCTAGTACAACAAATTATATACATTTAAAGATATGTGTACACAGGTCGGTAACGTACGCTATGGACGCATCGCACGCAACGGATCATTATATTTATATACATTGTATAAGAAGTCATACAAGTGCTTCCATCTATTCGTATCGTGCTCATTTCACATCGGCAATACCGACCCCGTTACTCCGAAAAGTAACTTTTACGTGCCGATGATATCATACGAAATGACATCATTATCTTGATGTCGAATGAAATCACTAAGAAAATCCAAATAAATTAACATCGCCAATTCGTACGCTGCCGATACAGTGGATGCACCGTAAAAAAAGATACGATGCATCCGCATACGAATCCGACCTGTGGACGCCTACCTTTATGAGGATAACATATGATTATTCGGAGTTTTGGCGCCATCGCAACCGAGAGCGTCATGTTTTGTATTAAATTCTAAATAGTTTTTTATATACATCATATTGGAAATCAGCACAATTTAAAAGAAAGTAATTTTAGTTCAGTGAAGTGTGATCAAAAATTGTGCTCAAAATTCTCAAGTAAAAATGACATCATAATATAATACTTGTAAAGAAATGAAGCAAAATCGAGAGCCATAAATTAAAAAAACTGATATATGTACGTTGTGCATCAAATGACCAACCCTGAATTAATAAAACAAAACTTGAACAGCACTTGTAAAAATAAAATAAATCTTGAGGTAATATTAAAATGGTGTTATAATTAAATACAATTTAATTAGTTATGTTTAAATGAGGATTTATGAATACTTATTTATGTATTACTGCCATTTTTTCAAAAGTTTTTTCTCAGCGCTACAATTTATCTAAATATATGCACAATACGACTGCAGAAATATTTCTGCCTTTTTTGATTACAATATCCTCAAGTATGGTTATAAACAAGAAAAAGATGCGCTTAAATCTTTTTGTTTTAATAAATTATGTTACAGATTGCATTTTCGGACCGGTTTTCAATAGATACAGATTTTATTACACTTTCCTTTTAAAATATTAATATTATTTTACTTGATTAAGAAACGAATTATAACAGTATAATATTAATAGGGATTGTGCGTTTACTCATAATCTATACCTTTTTATGTAAAGTATACACGCGGTAAAGAAAAGCTTCGACCTGAGACACATAGAAAGTTGACTAACCTAATTAGATCTAGCTCTCATACTTTTGACGAAAATTTAAAATGGCCATGAATGATTTTGTTATATTGAAAATAGGTAGGTATCGCAACGTGTTTTTTTTTTCAATTATATTATTGAATAGATAGAATATAAATATAAAATCGCTTAATTAGTAAATACCTAAATATGTATCTTTATTTACCTATATACATAAAATATATATCATTTTTGCATTATTTTATAAAAAATGGCCTCAGACAACATATAACTATACAAAAAATATTTATATTCATATAGTAGACACCTCGATGTTCCCATAGTTACTGCATGCCGGGGGGGACTACGTGAATCGCGTGCGCAGAGTTTATTGATTTCCCTTGAAAATTCTCTTCCCTCCCCCTAAAACCACGCAACTCTGAACCCACGCAAAACCCTCGTAGTGCCACTCGTCATTATTCTTTATTATAGTAACTATAAACCATAGAATAATAGTATAGCGCTAAATATTAAAAAAGGTTTGTTTTTATTTACATAGATACATTTATTTACATTTTTATTTACATATGCTGTACGACGCATTTAAAAAAAATAGGAAATATATTGTAAATCTTTATATAACTACGTAGATTAATATATTTATACCATGTGTGTTAAGTGTATAAAAACATGTTGGTTGAAACATTAATAATATTTAAATAATCTTGTATATAATTCCCTCGTATGAAATTATTATGCTATGCTAAGTTTTACAACTTGATTTTGCACCAATAGGAAACAATATTACAAAAGTAACTGTACAAAAGTTTTAGTAAGCAATTAACACTTTCAACAGTAAATGATGAAATTGAAATAATTATATTTAATTTGCTTTAAATCAGAATATATAATAATCGCGTATGTTGGTTGCGTGTTTTTAGTTCATTGACCTTGAAGTTCTGTTATGAATGCGTCAATTTGTAATCGATAATTATATAAATGATGATAATGATATAATAAATAATAATAATAATAATGATGATGATAATTATATAAATTTTACAAATTTTATCCACATTAAATAAAAGTCAAGAGATATATGTATAACATGACAAAACTATTGGATTTATTTTTATTTTTATAATATAACAAAAAAATAGTTTCAGCGAAAATTAGATAAAATTAAAAACATTTTAATTCAGTTTTAGCAAAAGTAGCTATAAGTAGTATATTTTGTCGTTCTTGAATTTTAATAGCGAGTTTGCGCATGGACAGGGTGGAAGCGGGTAGGCGCGGCAAGGCGGGCGCTGTCGCCGCTTGGAGTAGCTCTGCGTGCCCTTTGATACGCGCACGCGCGCGCATCCGACGCTTTGCATTGCCCCCGCAGAACAAACACGAATCGCGACGCCAACATCGATCGATGAGATAAACGCGCAACCCCGCGTCTATGCGCTAAATCAATACCATTTCCATCGATTTTCAGAGCCGCAGCCGCCGCACACTTAATTTGAGGGTCGCAAGAGGTGGGTGCGCGCAGTTTACTCGTGTCATGATAAAAAACAGTGCATATTAAAATAAAATAATAACTATTGATTATTGAAATCTACAGGAGGCGTAGATCATCGATATTAAAGGGTTTTAAGGTAAAAACTTATTTTAATTTAGAGTAAGAAATATGTTTTTCAATAGATTATTCATACTATTATACATTACTATGTCGTGTGATATTATTTTATTAAATTCTTTTATTTGTCATCCTTTCAAGGTTTTATATAAACATAGATTATGGACTAGAAAAGGGGTTACGAAAGTATAGTTTGAATTTGTTCAGCCGTTTTGTTGGTTTTGTTAAATACAGATTAAAATATATTATAACATTTTGCTGTTTGGATGGAAATTCAAATTGATGCAAAAATAATTAAATTTATTAGAATGTTTGATGAATGTGATGAAATCAATTTTGATTTATAATATTTATTATTAAAAACGCGATGATAGCGGGCTCGTAGTATAATATCATATAGGTACATTGTTTAGTATTTAGTATATATCACGTTTGAATTTATGGTTTTATAGGATACTAATTAGCATTTAGATCTGTCGCCGGACGTGACAATTGGCCTACCACCTATCAGATTTCAGAATTTTAATCAAAGACAATTGAGTATATTATGATCGTTGGTTTTAAAATTTGTTTATATTGCAATTCGACTTCAAGAAAATATCTAAGGAAGATGGATATTAATTTCAGATGGTGTAATTCGTAAAGAACATTTATAAAAATGACTTCGACCGATACATATCAGTTGAAATGGCATTCGCACAGCTCCCATTTGAATGGTTCTGTCGCTTCTTTGCTACGCTCAGAACGTTTTACGGATGTTGTTCTTTGTACAATGGATGGATCACAGATACCGGCTCATAAATTCATCCTGAGCTCATGTAGCGTCTACTTCAGCAGCCTCTTCGAAGGGCAACGTTCTGTGACGCGCATGGGTGGATTGCTTTACGTGGTTCTGCCTTCGGAGATATCCACTAAAGCCTTGAAAATTCTTGTCGAATATATGTATAAAGGTAAAGACTAAAACAGTCTGATAATTTATTACTAAGTAAATTAAATAATATTAGAATTCAAAGAGTTGATATTAATAAAACCCATTTTCTTACCAAAATACAACTACAAAAACTATCCATTTTTATCAGGATCATAATTATCTAATTTCTTCAACTAAATCATTTTTATTAACGTTTTAATTATTGTTTTATTTTATTTTTACAGGTGAAACAACAGTTTCTAATGAAGTATTAGATATTGTATTAAAAGCTGGAGAAGTGCTCAAAATTAGAGGCTTATGGCGGCAAACTGATGAAATAGGAGGTGACTCTATACCTGCTGAAAAAACCACAACAAGCAATTCAACTGTAAAACAAGCAGAGAAACCAAAGGAAGTTTCAAAGTTAACGGTCAAAAAAGATGACAAAATTCTTAAAACATTTAATCCTATTCAGGGACAAGGAGGAAGGTTTGTCACATTTTTCATTTAATGTATAAAATATGTCTATTAATATATTATTATTAATGTAGATTAAGTCAAATCTATAAATTTTATAAATTTAACAAATATATATTGAAATGAGGGGTTGTTTTTCCTATTTAAATAAATCCATGTTATATTATTATTATGAGCATCTGATATTTTTTTTAATGTTTATATTTAAATTTTATAATTATATTTAAAATTTTTGTCTATATAAGAAATAATTATTCTCAATAGTATCAAAAAACAATTGTACAAATTCCTAGCATTTAATTTTGGTTTTCAGACCAATGTTTATTGGGCCTCCAAAGTTAGTTTTTATCAAGACAAGCGATGGCACAACTCAGGCAGCAATTCGACCTGCTGTTGGTACTGCAAGTGGAGGCAAGGGTCAGACTATATTAGTCACTCCTGCACCGTCCACAGAAACAACTACTTCCACCATAACAATGCCAACTCCTACCATCAGCGTAGGTGTTGCTGATCAAGAGGAAGGCATATCTGCTAGGGTTTTGAGAAGAAATACAGGTGAAAAGAAGTATGGTAAGAAACAAAAGATGGAAACATCCGAAGAAACAAAAGATGATGATGCAGGATTAGTTAGTTCAAGTAAGAGAAATCTCTTCTTAATTTTGACTTGAAAAAAATTATTTCAATATAATTTTTATTATCCTACAAAAACTACTTAAAGAGTATGTTATGCATTATTGTTATAAAGTATTTTCATACATTATAGAAAAATCAAGTCAAAGCAACTCATCTGTTGAGGTTCACGTGAAAGAAGAGCCAGAATGGGATGCAAGTAGTATTGAAGAAGAAGAAAGGTCTATAGCAGAAATGTTTCAAGCCGAGATGAGCGTTAAGTCAGAGCCTTGTGATGACATTGATGTGGAAGAAGAAGGACTGGTAAGTAGAAACATAGATGTTAATAAGCATGAAATGTTTTACTTAAGTTTATACAAAGATGGATGAACTTGTATGTTGTGGGAGAGCCATACTGAAGCATATGCTGACGCAAAATTGGGTCGCCTCTTCTGAAGTGATACCACGGGCTAACAGAATACTCAGCGTGAAACGGTACTTGTACTGTGTTTCGTAGAGTGAATGAGGATATTGGAGTGCCTTAAAAGTGCCGCTTAAGGCGGTGTAAAAAGCCGGCAACACAACCAGTGCGCGGACTGTGCCGCGGTGTTCTGACCATATAGGAGACCCATCTGCTCCGTTGCCCGCTATACTATAAAAAAACTTGTGAACTTTTCTTTCAATGTTGAATCACTATCAATAAAATAATGATTATAATGTCAGCTATGCTTACATCATACCCATCCAAAACACTTCTGAATCCCCCGCGCCATTATTTGAACTCGAATATTCTATTTCAAACATCTGGCAATAAATGGAGGATTGTTGACTTGCTTAGGTCACTCTAGACTTGTTTTCCTATAATAAATTTAGTTATATTTTGTAAATCCATAGGAATGCTTAACCGATCAGAGAATAAACAAAGCTGTATCTGTTTTTCAGCTGTACAGCCCGCTGTCGTGCGAGCTGTGCGCGGAGGTGTTCACGGTGCCAGCTGCTTGGGTTAGACACATCCAACAACACGCGGATAATGACCAACACCACGCCAGGAAGAGGAAACGTCGCTCAGCGGTGAGTTTCTCTATAAACTGTATGGAATTAAGGCTGTTTAAGGCTGGCAATGCACCATGGTGTCCATGAGCGGAGGATATATATTTTTATTTATTCTATAGCTAACAACGGAGCAGGTGGGGTCTTCTATATGGTAAGAGAACACCGCCGCCCATGAACAGCCACGCCACAGTCCACGCATTGGTTGTGTTGCCGGCTTTTTACGCCGCTTTAACGGTCTCCGTTATCCTCACTCTCTCTGCGAAACATAGTACAAGTACCGTTTTACGCTGAGTATTCTGTATTGCTTATTCCAGTTGCGCCTGCTGCTGGTATGCCACCGTTAAAAAATGTAAACTTATTAAAAATTGTTTACGTGAATTGAATTAATTTAGAAGTCCGAAATCGTTGGTCGCTACTACTATGGTCAATGTAATTAAAAATTAAAATATTAAATTAAGTCAGTATTTCATAATCCTTCAAATGTAAAACAAGTTCTTCAAATTTTATTATTATTTTTGATAAAAATTCTTTAGATTAATTAAAAGCTAATCTTAATAATAACACTGCCTTTGAATATAATACTCTATAATAAAGATAGATTAGTATTATAAAGCCTTAGCTATTATATGAAGGATGGAGTTCATTTTCGACTAAGGCGACCTACTATGTCTTCCTCAGTAATCTCTTGTGGTCAGTTAATTAACATTAATTTTTTAGAGCGATGACACAGAAGAAACAACAGCATTGTTGCGATGTGACTTGTGTCAGAAACATTTCCCAAACCCGGCCGAGTGGGTACGACACATACAGAGCACGCACACTGAGACAGGTAATAGGAATATACTTCCAAATACCATTGAATTAATGTGCCACAAAATCTAAATATATGCTTTCAATGAATTATTTAGATTTATATTGAGACTACTTTGAAATATTTATCTATTAACAGTAAATATTCGAGGGTCAATACATTGAGTATGATTTTACCCTTTTGTTAAAATGTTTGCTTAACCCATTAGTGCATAACGTTCGATAAATCAGACTCCAATAAAATTGTTGTTTTAGGAGTTATATATTTTATTAACCGTTTATTTTTGAAGTTATACTTCTTTAGGCGCGATATGAAAAAATGGGTGCGTGTACGTATGTACGCGCGTGAGAAGTTCTACTTCTTTGGCATCATTAAAAAATAGTTTTTAATTGCATGCAAATAATTAATTACAATAAAATAATAGAAGGATTGGAAAAGGATAATAAAATAGCTTTGTTAAGTTCAGTTTAATTTTGAAAAATTAAATAAATATTTAAAAACCAATAAAAACAAAATGGAAGATGGCAACAATATTGTATTGATGGTAATTTACATTACTCCAAATCAAAAAATGGACGACATCATTGATTTCCTGAAAATAATATTATGGCCATATACAACAGCTGGAGGAGAATATCTTGGTAGAGGAGAAGACAAGTTACCGATAATTTTAAGTGGAGACTTCACCGTCAATTTTTCCCGTGAAGATGCTCGTCCACTTATTGATTTCCGCCAAAATGACTTGAATTTAGCCATGAATAATAAAAAAAAATCCTCTGATTTCGACATTGCACTGCCATAGATGCTGTATTTGTACGATATCTCAACGCTGTTAATACAAAGCTTTTCGTATCATATTTTAGTGATCATAAGCCACTGATAACTGAAGTTCCGATTCAGACATTACCGGAAGATACTATGGAAGTGGACATCATTTAATTAAAAATACAATTCGAATGATAAGACAATTTATGTTAGACTTAATGTAAGAAAATAAATATTTATTTATTGATTGATTGATGCCAAAGAAGTATAACTTCTCACGCGCGTACATAAGTACACTCACCCATTTTTTTTAAACAGTAGTGTAATATATATTTGAAGTGCTAATACTGTTGGTATGACATTCCGGCTATAAAATGATATATATAAATATACATGATGGGCTAAAAAATCTAAACTTTCGTATTGATTAAATATTTTATATAATTTAATGGTCAAATACACTCGAAATGCAAATATATTACAGTGATCATAATGAAAAAAGCGTTAATAAACTTTATGCACTAATGAGTTAAGTATTATTATTGACAAACAACAATTTTACTAACTGTATATATATCTTACTAACATAGCTGAAATCTGATTGTTATGTATGTGGCTAATTCTAGACGGACTTACATCGATTAATATTTAAACTGCTTTTCCCTTAATCCCATTCAAAACGCGTTTTTTTCTATGCACCGCCGTCATGATAATCACTTCAGTTATGTTGAACGCACCCGCAATTTCAATGTTGCCATTTTACGAAACCTTACCCGCGTATTTCTACTGTTATTTTACCTGAAGTGGTTCACGCGTGTAAATAAAGTTATTAACATTAGATAACTTAAACATCAGCCGAAACAAAGTAACCGACATTACCCGCATTAGTAAGTTGAAGTGGCAATGGGCTGGCCACATCGCTCGACGAACCGACAACCGATGGGGAAGAAAGGTTCTCGA